>JASXTE010000011.1:5997500-6202500 GCA_030280995.1 Hemileia vastatrix
CTTCACTTGAAGTGTCATTATTATTATTTGATGTCAATGATTTCATGTGGTGAGTGAAGTGTTCATGATAAGGGAAGGGATTTGCAATACGAGCAATTTCTATTTTCTTGATGGTGTTGATTAAAAGGAACCAACCAAGTTTACCACAAAACTTTCAAATTAAAACTGTTTGAAACAAGATTACGGGTTTTTCGAATCTCCCCTCCTCCGCCAAAAACATAAGTTTAGGTCGGCTGATCTACAGTTTTGGGGGAGGAGTGAAGACGAGAAAACCGGTAAGCTTTTTAACAAATACCTGAAAACCTTAAAACTTTAGTGTAAACACACTTTGGGTAATGTTCACATATGTATGCATACCTTTCACACTGTTTATCCTTCCAAGAAAAAAAAGTCAGTATATATATATATATATATATATATGGTGAATGGAATGGAAGTTTAGTAGTTAGAATAATACAAATACTTAACAGTTTCATGTTTGTGTTATGCGTTGGTCAGACACAAGCTGAAAATATGATGCACAAGTTTTTTTAAATAGGGGGGAAGAATTGCTGTTAATTAACAACACACATTAATCTGTAATAAATTCTGCACATAAAAGGAATTCATCATATGTATTTTATTTTTTATTTTTAAGTAAAAATGAAACGAACGTTATATTAAATGAGTTGGGGAGCTGAGGAGGGGGTTAGCTTGATGTAAAGCTTACAAGAAAAAATGAGGATGAAGTTTTTGGATGAGTTAGTGAGTTAAGTGTGTGTGATAATTTATTATTATTTTTATTTTATTTTATGTTTTATGTTTTATGTTTTATTTTATTTGATTGTTTTTGTTTCTGAGTGAGTTGGAAGTGGTGAGAAGTTTTTCAGAACGTCTCACCTACTTCACCAATTTCATAGCAAAGAAGTAACAGATTTTATATATATATATATATATATATATATATATATATTTACTTATTTATTTACTTTTTAAAAAAAATAAAAAAAATAAAAAAATAAAAAAAATTATTTGCTCAAATGACGGTAGTGATAATGATAAGTCATGACAGAAATTTTTTTTCGATAAAGACTCTTTAGTGATGTGCACACAACATTCACATTGGATTAATGTTTCCTTGCTTGCTTGCTTATCACTTTTTTTTTTTTTTTTTTTTTTTTTTTTTTTTTTTGCATCCTTCTCTTTTAAGAAGACGCACCTCACCTTTTCTAGTTATGGTAATAGTGTATGATTACCCCATAGTTACACACTCAATCACGTATGTCTAATGGTTATCCGTTAATCTCCTACATATATGACATTCTACATTTATTTCTGATTATTATTATCTTGTTCCTAGCCTAGCCTAGCAACTAAAAAAAATTCTCACACACATACATACACATACACACACACATTTTGTTTTTGTTTTTGTTTTTGTTTTTCTTTTGGTACCGAAATCTACTTTATTCAAACAAAAAATTAACAAAACAAAAAAAATAAAAACAATAAAAACCCATCCCCATCCCCAAGGAAAAATGGCCAAAAAAAAATAAAAATAACTAACTAAATAAATAATAATAATAATAATAAAAAGAAAAAAAAATAAAAAATAAAAAATAAAAAATAAAATAAAAAAGGATAGTGTCGGTAACATGGTTTGATTTTACAGTAAGATAACGCGAGAGAGAAAGTGGAATACATACATTAATAACTCGGTTCCAACACCAGCATTCCGGGGCCTTATCGGATCCGATACTCTAAACAACACTTACCTAAAGCCAGATCCGAAAACAATAAGACAAAAATGAATTTTTTTTTTTTTTTTTTTTTGAAAATTTATTGACCTTCCCCCCTCACCCCCTCCCCCCCTCCCCCCCCCCCCCTCACCCAAAAAAAAAAAAAAAAAAAAAAAAAAAAAAAAAAAAAAAAAAAAAAAAAAAAAAACAAAAAAAAAAAATATTATATATATATATATATTTGTGTGTGTGTGTGTGTGTGTGTGTGTGTGTGTGTGTGTGTGTGTGTGTGTGAGGTTTTTTTAATTCATTTTTGTGACAGATTGTTTGACGTGACGTCTCTTTCAACTCAGATGATATGAAGAGGGACGAAACAACAGAAAAATAAAAAATAAAAAATAAAAAAAGTGAACCACCCACTTGCTACAACATGAATAAAAGATGTCAAAAATAAAAATATATAAAAAAAATATATATATATATATATAATATAAAAATATAAAAAAAAAATAAAAATAAAATAAAAATAAAATAAAAAAAACAAAAAAATTTTAAAAATAAAATAATAATAATAATAAAATAAAATATAAAAATATAAAAATATAAAAAAATTCTTGGCTGCACAGCTCAACTTTTTGTAAGAGCCGTCAATAAATTTTTTCGAAATTTTTTTATTTTTGTCTCATTGTTTTCGGATCTGGATGTACCCAACCAAAGATTTTTCAACAATAACCAAAAGCAAATAGAACAAACTACCTGTTACATATCTACATACATACATACATACATATCTACATACATACATACATACATACATACATACATACATACATATCCATCCACACATAACAAAAACAAACCTTGTACATACATGAAAATTTTTCAGCGATGATGACTGAGTAGATGGTTACATATTCATTTAAATGATGCTACTATCTAAAAAAAAACCAAATGTTGAGTATTGTATTGTAAATAGTGATGTCTACTGATGCAACCCATTTTAAAAGGCTTGCGGTTAAGTTACCTTCCCCTTCCCACCAAAAGTGTAGGTCAGCTGACCTAAACTCATGATTTGGGTAGGAGATGAGAGGCAAGACAACCGGAAACATTTTTGAGATTAGCAGTGTTTGATTATAATTATTCTTATTTTTATAAAATAGAAACTCATCTCCTCTTAAAATTGTTACATGATGTCTCATTCATTGTATGAAAATTCATGTTATAAGCTAGCTGACTTGGCGGAAAAGCGTTGTACTTTTTTTTGTTGATAAGGAAATGAAGAGAAGTACTTTATTTGGTGCACAGGATCAAACGATCCCCAACAACCAAATATAACCAAATATTCTTTTTCATGGTGGAGACTATTTAGTAAATAAAATTCTCAAGAACTAAAAATATTGAAAAAGAAGCAAGAAACAAAAAAAAAAAAAAAACCAATCAATCAATCAATTAAAACGAAGAAGAGGAAGGGTTTTATCAAACTAAAAACTGAATAAACTAAATATAAAAAAAACCTTGAACTTTTTTTTAATTTTTAATTTTTTACCACTCATTCCCATCTCAAAGTGACCTAAACTCATGACTCCTGTTTTTGGAAGTGGATGGAAGGCAACAAAAAAAAAGCTGTAAATGGGAAGAAGACAGCAGGGTTTTAACCTGTGCTGAAGACAAGTAAAAGACTTTGGGTAAGAAGATATATCCAAATACAAGGCCATTTAACCTAATAGTTTAAGTAGATTATTAAAAGTAAAACCTTATCAACGATTAATGGCTTGATGGCTCAATGGTAGAGCGTCCGACTCCAGTTGTGCTTGGTTATCGGAAGGTTGCGAGTTCAAGTCTCGTTCGGGTCACATTTTTGTCGCGAGTAAAGTTAAATCTTACCACAGGAGTGTATGAGTGAGTGTGTTTTTGTGTGTGGGTGTAAAGAGAGATCCCAAGATTTCTTTGGGCTGTGCTGTGAAGTGTGTAAAGCCCCAATGAATGTGTAGCTGCTGTCAAATAAACGAGACCTCCAGAAGGGATTTTCAGCTAAACTAGATGTCAGGTTAACGTGCGTCAAAACTCAAAGCCAAGGAAACTGAAGAGTTTGGGCAATATAATTGGGGGTTGTATAGGGTTATGGGGGGGTAAATCAGTAGGGAAGGGAGGGGGAGAGAGAAAGAGCAATCGATTTGATCTTATTCAATTGAGACAGGAAGAGAAAGAAGAAGAAGGGATGGGATGGTAGGAAAGGATAAGAGAAAGTTAGGAGTCAAAAGTGAATGAGTGAGCAGTGTGGAGAGAAGAGGGGAGGGAGGAGATGAAAAGAGTGGTTGAGGCGAAGATTGACAAGGAGTTGGGGGGAGCTGTTTTTCGGTCTTTTCATATCTCACATCTCACATCTCACATCTGGGAGACTAACATATAACCTATCGAATCTAACATCATATCGTCTTTGAAGTTGAGTGGTTAGGGGTTTTATATCAAAACATTTGAATTTGAAACTGGGATCTCACTTCCTATCCCTTCCGATCCATTCTCATTTCAACTGACGAGGGGAGATTGCACAGAAGCAGCAGTAGTATATAGTATAGTATAGTATAGTATAGTATATAGTAGTATAGTTGTAATAGTATTATTATTTTAAAAGATATATAATTTAGAATAGATTACCCTTATATTCTTCTTATCCACCCATTCAGCTTGATTGGGTTTTTCTGATTCTTGGCTTGCTGCTGCTGCCAGAGTGACACTCAAACGATGTCAACCTACAGTCCAACTCAATATGCACTTCACCATCCATCGATCACCGCCTCTTCATCCACCGCAACGATCCCCAACCCTTCTTCTTCTCTCTTGCCCCAACATCGTTTGCCCCATTCCACTCTTTATCCCTCAAACTCTGTCCATCAACCCCAACTAACCACCAACTCTGATAATCCAACCTCGTCTTCCCCAACCGGACCTGCTCCTTTTATTCCTTATAATCCCCCTCCTTCTTCCCCTCCTTCGTCCTCTTTCTTTCCTCATCCTTCTTCCCCTCAACTCAATCCTCTCTCTCACCATCTCCATCATCTCCATCATCCTCATCATCCTCATCCTAATCATCTTCTCCTTCATCACCATCCTTCTCCTCCTTCTCCTTCTCCTCCTCCTCCTCCTCCTCCTCTTCTTCATCATCATCTTCATCATCATCATCACCACCATTCTCATCCCCATCCCCACAATCTGTCTCTCCATCATTCTCAGCAACTCTCTTCTCAGTCCACTCTGGCTTCTCAATCTTCTTCTCAACCTACTTCCGAGCAATATTACGCTTCTCGTTCCGCTTCTGGCTTATCTAATTCTTACAATTCTCCCGTCCTTTCTCATCATCAGTCTTCTCATACTCCTCCCTCCGTCGGATTCGTCCGCGTCAAAACTCAATCTGATCTATGTCCCGTCATATCATCCCTTCCCATCGAATCTCGCCGTCCTGATCCTCAGACCGGTGGCTTCGTTAGCCCCTTGCGAGCTCTCACCACCCATCTCTCTCAAACCTACCATCTTATCAACCCTGCTTTTCGGTATGAACTCAGCTTAAATCCACGTCGAGTGCTCACCAAACCTTCTAAACCCGCTGGGAATGACGGTTTGGATAATGAAGAAGCAGATTATATCCTCTATGTAAATGATCTGCTGGGCGACACGAATGGCGAATCTCAAAGCGGTATCGGAACTTCAAATAGTGGAGGCCATAAATATCTTATCCTTGACGTTTTGGGCCAAGGCACGTTTGGTCAGGTTGTCAAATGTCAAGACATGAAAACTCATGAAGTGGTGGCTGTCAAAGTGGTAAAGAATAAGCCTGCCTACTTTAATCAGTCAATGATGGAGGTAACCATATTAGAATTAGTTGGTTCTTTTATCCTTTTATCCTCTCTTTCTTTTTGGTGTTGATCATGTCTGATATGTTTTGCTTTTCTAAAATAGCTTAACAATACATGGGATCCTCACAACACACATCATATACTGAGAATGAAAGATACCTTCATCCATCATAAACACTTATGTTTGGTCTTTGAACTCCTTTCTTCTAACCTTTACGAACTTATCAAGCAAAACTCATTTCGAGGTCTCAGTACTAGTTTGGTACGGGTTTTTACAAATCAACTTTTGGATGCCTTGACAGTGCTTAACGAAGCTAGGCTAATCCACTGCGATTTAAAACCTGAAAATATACTTTTAACTTCGTTTGTAGTCTCATTTCCCCCCTTCCCCCCTCCCATTTATCTCCGAAATCACATATCAGCTGACTCGGCATCTATTTCTTTCTTTCTTTTATTTTTTCCCCCTTTTTTGTACTGGTATTTGTGTATTTATGCGCCCTTGTCTCTGTTAGACTTTCTTCGCCTGAAATTAAAGTAATTGACTTTGGTTCAGCATGTCACGAAAAGCAAACTGTGTACACTTATATTCAGTCTCGATTTTATCGGTCTCCTGAAGTTATTTTAGGTATGTTATAAAAGATTGACTAAAAGTCATGTACAATAGATTTATAAACTTTTTTTTTTCCTTCTTTTTTTTTCTCTTTTTTTCCCCAAGGACTGCCGTACTCTTCTGCTATCGACATGTGGTCTTTGGGTTGCATTTGCGTCGAGCTTTTCTTGGGATTACCACTTTTTCCTGGAACTTCTGAATATAATCAAATCACTCGCATAGTAGAAATGTTAGGGTCAGTGAATTCTTCGATTCATTAGAGCATATACAATTATCCTTTGAGTTAACTAATTTTAGTTCAGTTTGGCCAAGACACAAAGCTGGATTGAACTAAAATTAGTTAATTCAACGAACAATTGAGCATGCGCTTGTAATTATATCTACTAGAGAAATGTTCCAAAACTTCAGTGAAAGTTTTTTAAGTTTTCCCTGACATATTCTCGCTCTGTTGTACGTGCATCATTTTTAGAATGCCTCCTGGATACATGCTTGAAGGCGGTAAACAATCTCATCAATTTTTCGAAACAGTGTATGATGAATATAATCGGAAAGGATATCGACTGAAAACGTTGGAAAAATATTCAGCTGAACATGGAACTTCGGAACAACCAAGCAAAAAATACTTTCCTCAGGATACGCTAGAAGATATCATCAGTCAATATCCTGTCCTGAGGAAAGGAATGAAACCTGCAGATTTAGAAAAAGGTTAGATTTTGTTACACTTTTTCTCAGTTTTTCATCCTGATATTCCTTTGAGCTAAAAAATAGTGTGGTCTCGATTTTATTTTGTATTTAGAAAAACAGAATCGAATTGCGTTTATTGATTTCGTCAAAGGGTTATTGAATTTAAACCCATTAGACAGGTGGACACCTCAGCAAGCTCGACTCCATCCATTTATCTTAGGAGAGCCGTTACGAGAACCTTATGTGCCTGTGGAAAATGCTGCTGCCATAATCAAAACATCGGAATCAAATACCAAACCGACTCGACAAAATTCCAGCACTCTGGATATCACATCCTCCTCTTCACAGGAAGGCACACATAAATCCCAGTCGCAACAGCAAGCACGACCTTATGGTGGTTTGCCTACAATTGGGACTGGTCGCTCAGGGGCTCCTAAAGTTTATGATGCTGCATCATATAGCCAACTTCAAGCACAACAACAAGCTTACAATGCACAAGCTGCCGCAATGAGACAGCAGCAGGCTCATGCTGCTCAGCAAAGTCAAAATCCCTATGCTTTGCCCCCTAATACCTTGTCCAACGTTAGTCATAGTAACACCACTGTGTCCGGTTTCAACTCTCAATCTCAGCTACCACCTTCCTTGCAGCAACAGTATGCATCTCATCGCCTCCAACAGTCCCTCAACTCTTCTAACCCACAACAGCAGCCGCAATCTCAACAATTAAACCATCCACCTCCTAATAGTTCTTCTTCACAACAAACTTACTATACAAGTCGGCAGGTTTTGCCTTCTGCTGCCCAACTGCCTCCTCAAAAGCAGCAACATACAAGTCTCCCCTTTTCAAACTCACTTGTTACGGGAACTTCATCTGGAGTCACGGGCAGGCGATCAGGCACCTTGGATCAGGTAGATTTAGTGCCACCTCAACTTCAAAAAATCGGAATTGATTTAGCGGGTTATGCTGGCCAAAGTGTAACTCCAGTTCTTAGAAGAGATGATCAGTATCTGGCTTGGGAACAGAGGCATGGCTCCGGGGCAATGAGTGGTGGAACTGGACAATCTGGTTTGAGTAGGCGGGCCAGTAATCGACAGCCTAATCCACAATTAGACTATTTACATGAGCAGGTAAATTGTTTATTTTATTTATTTATTTTATTTTTTATTTTTTGGTCATGAAAACATCAAATCTTTGTAATTTCATATATATTATTTTCTTGACTCATCAATCTTTACTGATTATCATGTGGAATTTTTTTTCTGAATTTTTTTATTGACACTGATATGTTTAGGCTGAACAACATCACAATTGGGCTTCTTCCTCCCATCGACAAAGGTTTGCTCATCATCCTCCTCAAATTCCCACATATTATGCTCCTACAACTCAACTTCAACAACCTACACAAGCTCCATTTTCGGTTTTGATTGAAGACCGACGGCCCTCTTTACCGACTCAATCCGCCAACATAGATGTTGTTCCACTAGATGCTTATGATCATCGTGATGGGGGACAGGCTATGGCTTATCTCCCGATGATTCCCAAGCCAAGCAGCCTTGGGCCCAGCGGGGGAGCCTATTTGCCTACAACTCGTAATGCAAGTGATGAAAGAATGAATCGATGGGGACCATGAAATCATAATGTAAAGTGACAAATCTGACACCTCGTGCTAAACAACATCTGGCTAGTTAGAAATGCTCACACGAGATAGAATTTTTGTGTTTCACAAATTACTGATCAAAGTCAAAAATGATTTTTTTTTTTTCTTTTTTTTTTTCTTTTTTTTCTTTTTTTTTTAAAAAAAGAAGGAAAAAAAAAAAAAAAAAAAAAAAAAAAAAAAAAAAAAAAAACGGATGAGGATCAGGTACAAGAAAAAAAAAAATCAAGAAAAAGCTAGGTCTATGATATCAAGGGAACGCCAACCCTTATGTGCCAAGCCATATCATTGAAAGTACGCGACTATAAGCTTTATAATAGCTCGCGAGTAGAGGGTTTGATCTATCTACATCGGATGAGAAATCATCGGGGTTTTTAGAAATTATTTCTGGTTTACTCTACTCTACTAGTCAACTTTTTGAGACTGAAAAGATGATGATGTTATTATTATGATTCTTAAACATTCTTCATGTCGTGTGGATAGAAAGGGGGATTGATTTGACCAACTAAATATAAACAAGCCGAAAACAGCTTTTTTTTTTTTTTTTTTTTTTTTTTTCGCTTTCGCGTTTTCCTCTGGTCTCTTCTCTTCCCATAGCTTTAGCTTGCCTGCACACCCACACTCCCATACATACATGCATATATATATATATATATATATGTGTGTGTGTGTATATGTCTTTATACTCTCCGTATTCTCAAAGTAATTTTGTTTTTCTTTACAATACATATTACCGTACATGCACATTTATTCACAAAACACAATAAATTTCCATTTTCCATTTTTATTTTTTTATTTTATTTTTTTGCGTCCGAAAAGGATATGTTGCCATTTTTTTTTCTTTGTTTTGATAAGGATCCTCAATGATTTTTTTTTTTTTTGTGGTTTTGTTTGGTTTAGTTGATTGAATGGTAATGCTGCTGGCTGACTACTTGGTCAGAAAGAGAGAGAGAGAGAGAGAGAGACATATTGTAGGGGGTGGGAGGGGGAAGGTGTGGGGTAAGAGTGTTAAAGTTTGACATCTTTCATAAAATTAAAAAAAATGTATTTCTTGACTGGAATATATATATATATAGGGTAAAAAATATATTTGGTCAAAATTTGGGATTCTTATTTGCAAAAAAAAAAAAAAAAAAAAAAAAAAAAAAAAAAAAAATAGGGAGGATAAAAGATTGAAAGAAAAAAAAAAGGGAGGAAGGTGGGTAGTGGAAAAAGTGGAGGGGTATTAGGGGGTGGGGGGGTTGAGGAAGTGGAAAGGGGGGGTGGGGTGGGGTGAGGGAAATGGGAAATGGGGAGTGGGAAAAGAGTGTCAAAGTTAGACATCTTTCATCAATTAACAAAATGTATTTCTTTAAATAAATATATATATATATATATATATATATATTTAGGTAAATGTGGTATCAAGTTGAAATTTTGATTATTAGTAATGAAAAAATGAGGGGGTAGAAAAGAAAGAAAGAAAGATTGAAGGGGAAAGGGGAAAGGGGAAAGGGGAAAGGGGAAAGGGGAAAGGGGAAAGGGGAAAGGGGAAAGGGGAAAGGGGAAAGGGGAAAGGGGAAAGGGGAAAGGGGAAAGGGGAAAGGGGAAAGGGGAAAGGGGAAAGGGGAAAGGGGAGGAAAGGGGAGGAAAGGGGAGGAAAGGGGAGGAAAGGGGAGGAAAGGGGAGGAAAGGGGAGGAAAGGGGAGGAAAGGGGAGGAAAGGGGAGGAAAGGGGACGAAAGGGGAGGAAAGGGGAGGAAAGGGGAGGAAAGGGGAGGAAAGGGGAGGAAAGGGGAGGAAAGGGGAGGAAAGGGGAGGAAAGGGGAGGAAAGGGGAGGAAAGGGGAGGAAAGGGGAGGAAAGGGGAGGAAAGGGGAGGAAAGGGGAGGAAAGGGGAGGAAAGGGGAGGAAAGGGGAGGAAAGGGGAGGAAAGGGGAGGAAAGGGGAGGAAAGGGGAGGAAAGGGGAGGAAAGGGGAGGAAAGGGGAGGAAAGGGGAGGAAAGGGGAGGAAAGGGGAGGAAAGGGGAGGAAAGGGGAGGAAAGGGGAGGAAAGGGGAGGAAAGGGGAGGAAAGGGGAGGAAAGGGGTGAGGAGGGGGAGGAAAGGGGAGGAAAGGGGTGAGGAGGGGGAGGAAAGGGGAGGAAAGGGGTGAGGAGGGGGAGGAAAGGGGAGGAAAGGGGTGAGGAGGGGGAGGGATATAGGGGGTTTGGTGCATGATATGTATCATGGGATCATCATCATGGGGGATTTGGTTAAAAAATAATTAATGCCTCATAATACATATATATATAGTGAAAAGAGGGTAATAATATTAATGATAATAATGGTAGTGGTAATGGTAGTTGTTTTTCAATTTTCAATTTATTTGGAATATATATAGTGTATGTATGTATGCATATATGTATGTAGAGTACACAGTAATTGGAAAGAAATTCTTGTCATCTCCCTTTTTTATTCTTCTCTTTATGCTCTTCTAAACTCAATCATAATAATAATAATATATATATATATATATATATTATATTATTTTTTCATTGAACATTGTTGTTGAATGTTGATTGGAATGTGTGTTGTTTTTATAAAGTTATGTAAGTATGTAAGTATGTAATAATAACTAGTCCTTGGATTACAAATATTTTTTTATTTTTGTAATTTAATTTAACTGTTCATTACACCGGAAAAAAAAATAGTGGGCACCTGATAGCAAGTGCCCATCCCTATCTTTGAGATTGGATTCAGTTTTGTCTTAGCTTTAATTCTTTTGAAAAGACTGAAAAACTGAACTCTGAGCATTCCAGTCCACATGGCATCAAATCTGGGTTTACTCTTGAATCAAAAATGAATTGAGGGATCAGCACCTGCTAACAGGTGCCAGATGTTTTTTATTTCTTTTATTTTTTTTTATTTTTATTTTTATTTATTTTTATTTTTATTTTTATTTTTAGTGTAACACCCTTGAAAAAAAATGAATTTTTAGTTCTTTAATAAGAACAAAATGTTTAAGGAATGATGAAGTAATAGTGTTACTTTTTGTATAGTCTAGAAACAATCAATATAAAGATGATAACCCAAAAAAAGAAGAAAAAAAAAAATCAGTTTTTTATACCTGGTCACCAGTAGGTAGAGGCTGACTACTAGCATCAAAAAAAAAAAAAAAAAAAAAAACTGCATGCATATGATGAGGAATAGATCAAATCTGTCAGCCTGTATATCTCCAGGACTGAGTAAAAAGTAATTATAAGTTATGTTAAACACATGAACTATACATGGGAATAATAAATAAGAGTACACAAATAGTATACATAAGTAAAATTATGATAATACACAAAAAATGCCATTATAACACCTTATATACATGCATATATCCACCTTTTATAGGTCTTATGTACTTAATATTAAGTTGGAATATGTTAGGGTAATCTTAAGAACCTTAAGTATAAGGCTACATAATTTTTAAGTACACTTAAAGCTGTTATATTCATTGTTTTATGCAAAAAACAAGAAATGCGCTTTATTTCACTTAAAAGTTGACTATATGCGCTATAAAATTGAGAATATCAAAATTGCGCTTTGACAGATCAATTGGGCTCATTTAGAACTATTGATTTGGCTATTTAAATGCATAAAAATAACACTTTTTAAATTTGGTGTTTTTTATGCCAGAAATGGCTTCTGTGTACTGGCCACATACTGCCTGCTTTTTTCCTGTGTGAATAGCTTCATTTTTAGCAAAGTTAGCTTTTTCACACTATAATTACCCCACATTCTACGCCCACTGTGGGGAAACACACTAAAATAGGCGACAGGCGCTTATTTAGTGTCCTAGCTTAATTAATAATGCATTGACCTTGTTTATATGCACTAATTTCATTAATAACCTCACTCTTGGCACTTTATTTCATCACCACGCTTAAATTCGCCTAATTTTAGTCAAGGATTTACCCGTGCAAGCGCCTGCCAAGAACTGCATGTAGTTACCCCACATTTCACGCTCTTTTTTAAGTTTTTGGGTGGTTTCTCAGTCAATTTTGGTTATTTTTGAATGGGAATTTCACGTAGTATAATGTCAGGATTAGCCCCATTATTTCTACAGTCAATCCCCCTTATTATTAAGCTATTATTAACCTTAAAAAGTCTCCTTTAGTCTTTAATATTATTGTTTTATATGCATATACTCTCTTTTTGTCTTTTTCTTTAATTTTGATGGATTTCCCTTATTATTACATGATTTTGGCGGTTGTTACTCTTCTAATTATGTCATGGGTTACTGGGAATGTTGATGGGAATGTCTATTAGTTGTTTAGAGGCGTCATTAACTGTGTATTGGGTGGTACATCAAGGGAATCATTGGGGAACTCAGTGTGTATAAAAGGAGGAGGTTTTTGGGTTGTATTTCTTCATTCTTTATCATTACAATTTAACCAATATAACCAAATAAATTACAATACATATCAATTAGTACTTTTATAAGACTTTTGAATAGTATCTGAATTAAATAATCTATTTTTCTACCAACTAAAAAGATTGTAAGCCATATATAAGAATAGTGAGAATTATATTACTGAGACCTTTATATTTGATTATATTTTACAACTTAGTGGATTAAAACTACAGTATTCATATAGGACCATTAAAATCTTCTAGACAACTGACTATTCAAGCTAGTTCACGTCCTTGTACTTGACCTTAGCCTGACAATTGGGGGCCTTTCCTCAAGAATTCTGTTATAATCCTGTAAGTGAAATTTTCAAAGAAGGTACACGTAAATAATATCCCTATAGAAATATTTGGATAATTACAACAGGTTGGGGTCACTTATATTAGTGATTTCAGAAAAAGAAGCCCTGTTATATAATAAAATTGTGATATTGAATCATCAATTTTACCACTAATTTAACATATAATTGTTCTTAGTGGGAGTCTGTCAATAGACCAATTAAATTTGTGATCTTTGCAGATAATAACCAATTAAACTGATTAATTGTTTTCTTTTTACAGGACTCTTAATCCCTTTTTATTGGTTTGTAAAATTCATTTAATATTTAGAAAGAATCTTACTAACAAATTTTCTTTTTTAAATATAAATACATGGCTACATATTGTAGACCAGTTAAATCAAGTGACCACATAAAAGCATATTTGACTTTTGGCACTTAAAAATTCACTTAATACCAATAAGTAAGCAATAAAATTGTCTTCTGTGGTAATAAAAAATACTGATTAAACTCCTTTTTGAAGTTTTTCAAATCTAAACTTTCAATTCTCTAAAAATCCACGTAACAATGTGTGACAACAATGACATTGTAAGTAATAAGGCAAAACCTTATAACTTAAGAACTAGAGCTGAAAGACCTGTTACAGGACATCCAAATGGAGGGTCAAGAATCACCAGTAACAATAAACAACACCCCACCAATGTCCATGGAGGAAAAGGAAAAGCTCTTAAAACAAATGTCAATAAAGAAGTCCAAAAACACCTTACAAGAGCAAATTCACTCCCTCTCAACCCTACTGAATACACTAACAATAAGAGTAAACAATATGTTAGACCAGATCAACAATCTGGAGAAAAGGGCAGCACAGGGCTTTATAGAAGTCAACCAGGCTCTAGTGGATATAAGGTCTCATCAACAACCAGTGGCACCAAATACCACAGCAACACCTCCAGTCCCAGAAGAGGACCAAAAGATAACTGTAAGCAAATGGAAGTGGGATTGGTATGCCCAAAACTACAACAGTCCTCCTCAACAGGGATCCAGCAGTCACCCTTACAGGGGAAAGCCAAGGAGAGGCAGGGGAAATGGAATAAGACCGTGGTAAGTCATCCATCTTCTCAAGATCAATTATATAATCCTAACAATGAATTACTTATAGGTAATGAAATTGATAGAGAGTTATTGGATATAATTGATAAGGATTTAAAAAATTATTCATTTGAAAATAACATGTTAGACTTGTCATTACATGAGGACAATGTACATAGTTTTATTGATCACCAGGAAAATACTATTAATATAAAAATGGAATCAAATGAATTAAAAATTGACCCTGATGATGAATCTTCTGAATTGGAAACAGACAAAATTGAATATTTTCTGAAAGAAAATCCAATGGAATCAAAAATAATTAGTAAATTATTATTAAGAATTGAGAAATTGGAAGAATTCTCTAGAGAGTCCAACAATAATACAGAAAGTGTATTATTCAACATCACACAATCATTGAGTACAACAGCCAATAAGTTAAAAGTTATTGAGAATTCAAATAATGAATTGATCAATGAAAACAAAAGATTAAATTCTGAGATTAAAAATTTAGAAATTAAATTAGAACATTCTCAAAATATTATGGCCACCATAGAGGGACGTGTAAAATTGTCTTTTTCAAATGTAAATGATACTTTAACTCATGTACCTGTAATAAAAGATAGGTTACAAAGAGTAGAAATTGAGGTAGCCAACATTTTGAAAAATACTGAAACAATAAAGGATAATACCTCTTATGTAGAAAGAGTACCAGTTTTTATGAAACACTGATGATAAACCAATGATGGAACATGAACATAGTGTCATGGGCTCTGAGAATATAAAATCAGTAAAAGATGAAATTAATGATCATCTTTCTAAAGTGAGTGAATTACTCAATATTCCTCAGGTTAGGGAAGCTAAAACTAGCCAAAAGAACTGGCCTAAGTTAGATCAGTACCCTTCTTTTGACGGGGATTCAAAATCTGATTGGCAACAATTCATACAAAGAATTGATAACTTAAAATTTTCATATAAATTACCTGATGAAGAAATTACTTCAAAGTTAATATCTTTATTTACAGATGTGGCCTTATTATGGTTTGAATCTGTATTGAGTGAGGGAATTAATTACTCCTGGAATGAATGGAAGGCACTAATTGAAAGGCAATTTGGTGGCCCAAAATTTAGAATCACTCAACAAAGACTGTATGAAAGGGCCAGATATAATCCAAATGCTGGAGATAAACCCATGGTCTTCTTAATGAATTTAATAAAAATCATGAAAGCTATGGATCCAAAAATGGATTATGAAGAGTGGAAAGAAAAAATAATATACAAGTTGCCTATATCAGTTAGAGACATTATTGTAGCTAGAACTGAGACTGTCAGAGACACCTCTGGATTCATTAATATATGCAATGAGATATTATTAAACCACAAGTATGAAACCAAGTATAGTAATTACAAACAAAGTGTTGACGTGGTAAAACCTACTACAAGTAAGTTACCAGTGGAAAAGAAAAAACCTTCAGCTCCCCTTGTCCCTAAGAGACAAGAAAATAACACTTTTTACAAATGTAATGAACCTTGGGTTAAAGGTCACACGTGTAAGAAAAGAATAAATGTTATTGAAACCTCACAGAATTCTGAACCTAGTAATCATGAAGATGAGAACATGGAATCCAGTGAGGATTGAAAAAGTAACATATCTTACAGTGATGATGAAAATGAGATATTTGTATTAGAACAGGATATAATGTTCCTGAATGATGCTATACCTCATACAGACACATCTTTAACTTCCATAGAGGAAGCTGAAATAATCAAAGATGTATCTCATGACACTTACAAAATAACACCTATCAGAGCACCTATTATCATATGTGGAAAAGAAATGAATGCCATTCTTGACACTGGGGCTGCAGGTAGTGTAGTTTCACTTAATGCATTAATGAAACTTGATAGTAAGTACCAGGAAAAACTAGAACCTGTTCAGACAAAGAACTGGAGGGGTTTTGGTTCAGTATTAAATCCAATTGGCAAATACAAAACTGATGTATTCTTTAAATATAATAATGGATATGTTAGAGCAGTTTGTGAATTTGTAGTAATGGATAATAATAATTGTAGTGATTGGTTTATTATTGGCAATGATTTATTGACAAAATTTGGCATTAAACTAGATCCTGCAAACAGTTGTTTCACCATAGGGGTGAATGGTAAAAGGAAATTCAAAATATGTTCTGAAAATTCAGTATATGCCATTTCTCCTAGAGAAGAACAACTGCAAGGTGGAAGAACCACCAATGAAGTGGGTGAATTGGAAAATGAAATCCAAAAGGCCTCTTTCAGTCCTCAACTCTCAAAAATTGAACAAGAAGACATTTTGAGATTGATTAAATCATATCCTATGGCATTTTCTCATGGATCAAATGAACTAGGATTGGTCAAAGACCATGAGATAAAAATCTCTCTAAGCTGTGATCTGGATAATATTCCTGGCAGCTTAAAAAAGAAACCTTACCCAGCATCTCCTGCAAAAAGGAAAGATATTGAAGACAATATAAAATTGTTGTTGGAAATGGGTATTGTTGAAAAAGTGGACACAACACCTAAGTATTGTGTCATTTCACCAGTATTAATCTCTTATGAAAAAGATAAGGCAAGATTATGCGGTGATTATAGAGCTCTGAATACATATACAGTAGATGATATTTACCCTCTACCAAGGATAGCTTCTATCCATGCTACCTTACAAGGAGCAAAATATATTTCCTGTCTGGATGGGAACAAGGGTTGCCACCAGATTCCTGTGGAAAGAAATTCTCAAAATTACTTATTAATAACCACACATATGGGTATATATAAGTATGTGAGAATGCCATTTGGCCCAAAGAATGACCCTTCAGTCTTCCAAAAATTGATGGATAGTGTTTTTCATCAGGAAATGGTTGAAGGATGGCTATTGGTCTATATTGATGACATCATAGTGTTTTCAAAAACATATGATGAACATTTAAATCACCTGAAAAGAGTCTTTCAAAAAATGGATGAAATTAATATGACTATTGCATTAAAGAAATGTAAGTTTGGATTTCAATCCTTGAAAGTACTTAGACATGTTGTATCTGGATTACAAATTTGTGTTGACCAGAATAAAGTGGCAGCAATTAAAAACATTGGGATACCTAAAAATGTAAAAGAGGTTCAAATTTTTTTGGGTATGTGTGGATATTATAGACAATATATTAAAAATTACCAATCCATTGCAGCCCCTTTAACAACATTAATCAGGAAGAATGAAGCTTTCATTTGGAATAATGAAAGACAACACGCCTTTAATAAATTAAAGGAATGTTTAATGTCAGCTCCAATATTGGGACTGCCAGATTTCACCCTACCTTTTATCTTGTACACTGATGCAAGTTTCATAGGTTTGGGTGCTGCTTTACAGCAAAAACAGATAATAAATGGAAAATTATCTGAAGTAGTTATCTGTTATATATCCAGAACCTTAAGAAAAACAGAATTAAGGTATGGTGCCACACAGCTAGAATGTTTAGCCGTGGTGTGGGCTTTGGAGAAACTTCATTACTATCTGGAAGACCAGAAGTTTGAACTTATAACAGATTGCAGTGCAGTTAAATCATTACTAAACATGAAAACACCTAATAGGCACATGTTTAGATGGCAACTAGCTGTACAAGAGTACAGAGGAAGAATGACAATCACTCACAGAGCAGGAACATTGCATTCAAATGTGGATTTATTATCCAGAAGTCCTTTGCCAAATGATGCTGACAACCCAGCTTATGTACCTGAAAATGAGGTTATACATATATTTGAGATTTATATAGTGGATTTAGAAGAAGAGTTTATGCAAACTATATTGGAAAATTATTCATCTGATAAAGATTTGTCTAAACTATCTACCATTCTTAATGATCCAACAAATGCCTCCATGAGTGCATTAATTAAAACCTTGCCTCCAAAGTTTAAAAATGCGTTGGAAAAAGGTAAACTATCAATTGAAGATGGATATATATATTACAGGAAAAAGTTAAGCAATGTAATAGTAATACCTGTTGAGTACTTGTCATGATGACATCTTAGCTGGTCATTTTGACTTTAACAAAACATTAACCAGAGTTAAAAATACAGCCTGGTGGATAAACATGAAAGAGGATGTACAAAAATACATTGAAACATGTGACTCTTGTCAGAAATCTAAAAGATTAACTGGGAAGAGAGCTGGGTTGTTACAACAAATAGAGCAGCCAAAAGCTCCATGGGAAATTATAAACATGGATTTTGTAACTGGCTTGCCATTAGCAGGAAAAGAAAGTTTCAATTCTTTCTGGGTAATAGTGGATAGATTAACAAAAATCTGTAAGTTTATCCCTACCCATAAAGAGGTATCTGCTAAAGACTTGGCGTTACTATGGTGGACTCAAATGATGAATACTGCTGGGTTCCCCAAAGCCATAATCTCTGACAGAGATCCTAAATTTACTTCAGAGTTCTGGACATCTTTGATGGAAGTATCAGGTTGTCAATTAAAATTGTCTACAGCACACCATCCACAAACTGATGGGCTGGCTGAGAGGATGATACAAACTCTAGAAGACATGATCAGAAGATATTGTGCCTTTGGATTAGAATACAAAGACAATGAGAAATTCACACATGACTGGGTAACATTAATTCCTGGCCTTGAATTTGCTTATAACAGCACAACTCATTCTGTAACAGAGAAGAAACCATTTGAACTCTGGCTGGGATATGTACCAAATACCCCAGTAAATCATTTAAATAAACGACCAAGGTTGGATATACACCCTGGCACTAAATCCTTTATTCATATGCAACAAATGTGTAGAAAGCATGCAGAAGAATGCATCCAACAAGCATTTGAATATGAAAAGAAAATGTGGGACAAATCTCATAAAGAATTTGAATTTAAAAAGGGAGATGAAGTCCTCATATCAACACTACATTTTAACTTACAAGGTAATGTTAAATTAAAGGATCCCTTTGTAGGACCTTTTGTAGTAAATAAAATGGTTGGGAATAATGCAGTGGAAGTCATATTATATGCTCCATATGATAGGAAACATCCAGTTTTCCCTATCTCATTATTGAAACCTTACCATGCAAATGATCCTGACTTATTTCCAAAAAGAAGGGGAAGGCCTAAAAAGCAACCTGAAGAAATTGTGGAAAAAGCAGAGATTGAAAAAATACTCAAGAAAAGAATCCTTACTAAAGAAAAAGGAACTGAATATTTACTAAGATTTAAAGGGAAATCAAATGAATTTGATAAATGGATACCTGAAAAAGAAATTTCTAATTTATCCACCCTTCTTAAAAAATTTAAACAGAAATAAATTTCTGTTCAACCAGCTGAGGGGTTAAAAAACCAGTACTCATAATATTTTATTATGTTTTATTTCTTTAAAGTTGAATCTTTAATGCTACAGATTTATTCTGAATACCTGAAAATTACAAATTGATAAAATAAAATGTATAACTTATCATTTTTTTTATTGTTTTTTTTGGGTGGGCGAGTGTCAGCCTGTATATCTCCAGGACTGAGTAAAAAGTAATTATAAGTTATTTTAAACACATGAACTATACATGGGAATAATAAATAAGAGTACACAAATAGTATACATAAGTAAAATTATGATAATACACAAAAAATGCCATTATAACACCTTATATACAAGCATATATCCACCTTTTATAGGTCTTATGTACTTAATATTAAGTTGGAATATGTTAGGGTAATCTTAAGAACCTTAAGTATAAGGCTACATAATTTTTAAGTACACTTAAAGCTGTTATATTCATTTTTTTATGCAAAAAACAAGAAATGCGCTTTATTTCACTTAAAAGTTGACTATATGCGCTATAAAATTGAGAATATCAAAATTGCGCTTTGACAGATCAATTGGGCTCATTTAGAACTATTGATTTGGCTATTTAAATGCATAAAAATAACACTTTTTAAATTTGGTGTTTTTTATGCCAGAAATGGCTTCTGTGTACTGGCCACATACTGCCTGCTTTTTTCCCGTGTGAATAGCTTCATTTTTAGCAAAGTTAGCTTTTTCACACTATAATTACCCCACATTCTACGCCCACTGTGGGGAAACACACTAAAATAGGCGACAGGTGCTTATTTAGTGTCCTAGCTTAATTAATAATGCATTGACCTTGTTTATATGCACTAATTTCATTAATAACCTCACTCTTGGCACTTTATTTCATCACCACGCTTAAATTCGCCTAATTTTAGTCAAGGATTTACCCGTGCAAGCGCCTGCCAAGAACTGCATGTAGTTACCCCACATTTCACGCTCTTTTTTAAGTTTTTGGGTGGTTTCTCAGTCAATTTTGGTTATTTTTGAATGGGAATTTCACGTAGTATAATGTCAGGATTAGCCCCATTATTTCTACAGTCAATCCCCCTTATTATTAAGCTATTATTAACCTTAAAAAGTCTCCTTTAGTCTTTAATATTATTGTTTTATACGCATATACTCTCTTTTTGTCAGTCAGTCGTCTAGAAGAGGTAAGAAAAATAGGAGAAAAAGGAGGAGAGAAGGAGGAGGACAAGGGAAAATAAAGAAATAAATCAAAGTAATATATATTTAATTTATTTGAGAGGGAAACAACGGTGAGCAACTTTGAGAGGTGACAAAAACTTAGATTTTATTAACAATAATATTTTTAAATGTAAGGGTTCTGCGCAGCAAACAATTTTAATTACTATCAGACTTAAAGCAACCTTTAATTTGTTATATAGACTTTTAATTAGATTTGTATTACTAATAAAAAAAATATAAACTTAACAAAATAGTTATTTAATTTGTTGAGTGTGTAATAAGTGATGAGGCTACAGGGGATTATCCAAGGCCCTTTTATAGGCAATGGGTCCTCTGAAGCGCCACTATATTTGTAAATACAATAATTAGAATAGAATAAAACAAGTATATCAAAGAGTAAGTGAAACATAACAATGTAGAGAAAAATATGAAACAAATAATTAAAACCCCAATTAAGAAACCAATTTTCCCGCCATTAATTCCCAAATCAGTAAGTGAAAATAGTGAATAACTAAACAAGATTGGAACATAGGAACTATGAGAAAAATAATTCCAAACAGATGGTACAATCTGATTAAAGGATATTTTAAGTGAAACAAAAAAATACTTTGATGCAACAAATCATGTAATTAATCTCAATTTAGTATAAATTAATTTATTTGTTTTTTCTAACACAATTAAGGGTCAAAAGAAGCGTCATTAATTATTGTTTAGTATGATATGAGAGGTGTTATTTAATATATAAATTTAAATAATTAATTTAAATATATTATAAGCCAATTTTACACTTATAATTATAATATATGTTTTTTTCAATTAATTAAATATAAATTTATAATTATTAAATACATAAAAATGCGCCATTATTTGTAGAATATATTATATTATGTTCAATTTAACTGTATATAAAAATATATATAACCAATAAATTTAATGTAACACTTGTATATAATAAAATACTTATATAATTTCATTATGCAATAAAATATTAAGTTATATTCATTAAATACAATTCTTACCCACTCTTTAAGGTTTTATAATTTATATATCATTTACTGGACTCCTGGAATAGCCTGGCTGACACTCCCTCACTCTAAAAAAACAATAAAAAAAATGCTAAGATTTTTTCTTTTTGTATTTTTTCAACAGAGCAGGCAGATTTGAAATTTCCTTGCCAGGTATCCATGCATCATGTTCAGATGATTTGTTCTTATATCTCAATAAATATTCAGTACCTCTTTCAGAAGTGATAATTCTATCATTGAGAATTTTATCAATTTCTGCTGTTTCTGTGACTTCCTGAGGGTTCTTCTTAGGTCTTCCTCTTCTTTTTGGAAATAAGTCACTGTTGGAAGTATAAGGTTTAAGTAAAGAAATGGGAAAAACAGGATGTTTCCTATCATATGGAGAATACAATACAACTTCTACTGCATTATCACCAACCATTCTTTTAACAAAAAATGGTCCTACAAAAGGATCTTTTAATTTGTGGTTACCTTGTAAATTGAAATGGACAGTAGAGATCAACACTTCATCACCCTTGTTAAATGTGTATTCTTTATGGGATTTATCCCATCTTTTCTTTTCATATTCAAATGCTTTATCAATACAACTCTGAGCATGTTTTCTTCATAGCTGTTGCATTTGCATAAAAGATTTTACACCAGGGTGTAGTTCAAACTTAGGTAATTTATTATTGAGAATCTGAGCAGGAGTGTTTGGGACATAACCTAACCAAAGCTCAAAAGGCTTTTTCTCAGTGACAGAATGAACAGTGCTATTATATGCAAATTCAAGACCAGGCAAAAGAGTGACCCAATCATGAGTAAATCTGTCATTGTCTTTATATTCTAAACCAAAGGCACAATACCTTCTAATCATATCTTCCAGAGTTTGAATCATTCTTTCAGCTAGACCATCAGTCTGAGGATGGTGAGCTGTAGACAATTTTAACTCACAGCCACAAATATCCATCAAAGAGGTCCAAAACTCAGAAGTGAATTTTGGATCCCTATCAGAGATAATGGCTTTTGGAAAACCAATAATATTAAACATGTAAGACCACCATAAGAAAGCTAATTCTTTGGTGGATACATCTTTGTGGGTTGGAATAAATTTGCACATTTTTGTGAATCTATCCACTATTACCCAACAAGAGTTAAAGCTGTCTTTACCTGCAACAGGAAGACCAGTGACAAAATCCATATTAATGATTTGCCAGGGAGCACTAGGTGCTTCAATATGTTGTAATAACCCTGCTCTCTTACCTGTTAACCTTTTAGATTTTTGGCAGGAATCACAAGATTCAACATATAATTTTGTGTCTTCAGACATATTAGCCCACCATGCAGTGTTTTTGATTCTAATCAATGTTTTTTCAAGATCAAAATGACCAGCTAATATGTCATCATGACAAAGTTTAAGGATAGTTTCTTTCATTGAAGGAGGAATAACAATTACATTGGTAAGCTTCCTTCTATAATATATATAACCATCGTCAATAGAAAACTTTCCTTTATTTAAAGCATTTTGGTACTTTGCAGGAAGAGTTTTTATTAATTCTTGAATTGAAGCATTCTTAGGATCATTCAAAATAGTAACTAATTTATTTAAATCAGAATCTTTATCATATGAATCAAGTATTAACTGTAATAACTCTTCCTCCATATCAACTATAAATATACCATGTATATGAACAGTATCATCTTCAGGTACATAAGCAGGATTGGAGTCATTATTTGGCAGAGGCAATCTGGAGAGCATATCAACATTAGAGTGAACATTTCCAGCTCTATGGATAATAGTCATCCTTCCTCTGTATTCTTGAAAAGCAAGTTGCCACCTGAACATATGTCTGTTAGGTGTCTTGAGGTTTAAGAGAGATTTCACAGCACTACAGTCAGTTACCAACTCAAATTTTTGGTCATCCAAGTAGTAATGAAGTTTCTCCAGAGCCCAAACAACTGCTAAGCACTCCAATTGAGTGGCACCATATTTCAATTCACTATTTCTTAAGGTTCTTGAAATATAACAAATTACAACCTCTGAGGATTTATCATTAATAATTTGCTTTTGGTGAAGGGCAGCACCCAGACCAATAAAGCTAGCATCTGTATAAAGTACAAATGGCTTGTTAAAATCTGGAAGAGCCAATATAGGGGCTGTCATTAAGCAACTTTTCAATGTATTAAAAGCTTTCTGACAGTCATTATTCCAGAGAAAAGCAACATCTTTTCCGGTTAGTTTTGTAAGAGGCAAGGCTATGACCTGATAATTTTTAATATATTGTCTATAATAGCCACACATACCCAAAAAACTTTGGATTTCTCTTACAGAAGTTGGTGCTTTCACATTTTGAATGGCAGAAACTTTATTATGGTCTACACAAATTTGTAAGCCTGACACAACATGGCCAAGGACTTTCAAAGATTGAAAACCAAATTTACACTTTTTTAAAGATAAGGTCATATTGATTTCATCCATTTTTTGGAAAACTCTATTCAAGTGAATCATATGTTCATCAAAAGTTTTAGAAAAAACAATAATATCATCAATATAAACCATGAGCCAACCTTCAATAATTTTTTGATGGAAAGTGTTATCCATAACTTTCTGGAAAACTGAAGGAGCATTTTTAGAGCCAAATGGCATTCTAAAATACTTATATATTCCCATATGAGTAGCAATTAGCAAAAAAGTTTGAGAATTTTTTTCAACTGGAACTTGATGATAACCTTTATTACCATCCAGACAACTAATAAATTTTGCACCTTGCAAGGTAGCATGTATTGAATTAATTCTGGGTAAAGGATAAATATCATCAACAGTATAAGTATTTAAAGCTCTGTAATCTCCACATAATCTAGCTTTATCTTTTTCATATGAAATCAAGACTGGGGAGATGACACAATATTTGGGGGTGACATCCACTTTCTCAATGATATTTATTTTCAATAATGTTTCAATATTATCTTCAATATCTTTTCTTTTTGATGGAGAAGCAGGATATGGTTTTTTCTTAAGGGTAGGAGGAATATCACTCAAATTACAGGATAAGGTAATCTTCATTTCTCTTCATTTCTTCCTGAACAATTCCCAAGACATGAGACCCATGAGCAAAAGCCATAGGGAAAGAGGTAATAGAGGCAACAATAGAATCTTTTTGTTCACAAGTCAACTGATCACCAAAAGAAGCAGTATTTATTTCATGTAATAAATCATCCATTTCAGTTGTTGTTCTACCTTTACATTGGGTCAGTGAGTTACAAGATTTCAACAAATGCCCAGAAGGTCTAGGAGAAGAAATTTTGAATTTTCTTTTCCCATTCATTCCTAAGGTAAAGCAATTATTTGCTGGGTCCAGTTTCACACCAAACATGGTTAAAATATCATTTCCCATAATAAACCCATTGCTCAAATTATCATTTTTCATGACAACAAACTCACAAATAGCTCTGACAAAACCACCATTATATTTGAAAAATACAGAGGTTTTGTATTTGCCAATAGGAAATAAGGTAGAACCATACCCTCTCCATTTTTCAGAAGTTATAGGCAATAGTTTACTCAAATATTCCTTATCCACTGAAGCCAAAGCTTTTTCAGATACTACACTTCCTCCAGCACCAGAATCAAGAACTACATCAACATTTTTACCATTAATGATAACAGGTGCCTTTAAAGGGGATATAGGAATAGAATTGTTAGTAATATCTTTAATTATCTCAGCATTTTCTACTGAAGATAAATTCAATACACAATCTTCAGATATATTATTTAAATAATGGACATCATGTTCCAACATTAAAACATCTTTAACAGATTCATTGTCATAGGAGATATTACTTTCACAGTCACTGGA
The DNA here is from genome assembly GCA_030280995.1 of Hemileia vastatrix. Taxonomy (NCBI): domain Eukaryota; kingdom Fungi; phylum Basidiomycota; class Pucciniomycetes; order Pucciniales; family Zaghouaniaceae; genus Hemileia; species Hemileia vastatrix. The sequence continues at coordinate 6,023,217 of JASXTE010000011.1, forward strand.
AGAATTATTGACATCAAGTTCAACTTCATCAGTGTCTTCATTTTGTTCAACAAGATGAATTTTCTTGTCACACACATGACCCTTCTGCCACGGTTTGTTACATTTATAACAAGTATTTGTTGCATATTTTTTAGGTGCAACTGGGGCAGAGGGTTTACCAGATTTTTCTGGGAGCTTTATAGAAGGTTTATTCTGATCATTATAAGATTTACTAAGGTAATTCTTTGGTTCATATCTATGGTTGAGTAGTACTTCATTACAGATATCAATGAAAGAAGAATTTTCCCTTACATGCTCAGTTCTAGCAACAATCAAATCCCTAAGAGAATTTGGTAATTTATACAAGATTTTATCTCTCCAAATATCATAATCCAACTTTGGATCAATTGCTCTAAGGATTTTAGTTATTTTCATCAGAAAAACAATGGGCTTTTCAACAGAGGAGGATACATATCTAGTATTCTCATACAGTCTCTGCTGAGCTAACCTGAATTTTGAACCACCAAACTGATTCTCAATCAAGGATTTCCAATCATTCCATGTATAATGATTGTTATCTAAGAGGAAACATTCATACCACATCAAGGCTACATTGGAAAATAAAGAAATTAGCTTAGAAAAAATTTCCTCATCAGGTAGTTTATAAGATCTCTTTAAATTATCAATTCTCTGGATAAAGTGTTGACAATCAGAGGAAGAATCACCATCAAAGGTAGGATATTGGTCTAACTTAGGCCAATTTTTCTGACTACTGGGATGGTCCACTTTTTGGTTTGAATTATTCATTATTAATAATTCCTGAAGTTTAGCCAGGTGTTCAGAAATTTCATTATTTACAGAAACAGCTGGTGAATGACCATCACAAGATTTTTTGCTAGTAGCAAAAGATTTTACAGACTCATTGTCAGTTTGTTTAATGGTTGAAATATGAGGAAGAAAGGATGAACTTTGCTCAGGTTTTTTCCCTTTATTTTTATGCAGCTTATTTACAGAAATATCATTTAATTCATTATTGGTGTTTAAGGTTGAGAACTTTTCCTGTAGGTCAGACACATAGTTTCTTATCCTTGGAATTTCAGACATCTGGTCATTTACTTTTGCAAGAGATAGAACATTTCTGTCCTCAGAAACTGAGTGTTTGGTACTTAGTGCATGGAAATCATTTTTTAGCTTCTTAAACTCATTTTGCAGAGATTTTATTTCATTTTTGAATGAATAATTTTCCTCAATAAGGGGTTTCAATTCACTCAAGGTCTTATGTAGACTGATATTTCTATCTGAGATAGCTCTATGGTCACTTCTTATTTGTTTTTGTTGACTAAGAACAATATTCAAGGTTTCTTTGATTTTTAAATAAGCTGTATCTTGTACAGAAGAACTCACTTTACATTGCAAGTGTAAATTATTTAATCTATCATTTTCATGGATTAACACATCTCTCACATGTTTGTCTTTCACAATATTAAAATCAAGGGTATCTTTCAATATTTCCTCAGAAGTTTTTTCAATTAAGGTATAGATTTCAGGGGGAACAGAATCATTTTTAATTGCAAGAGAAGGATTAATTAAAGATGTAGAAGTTAAATGTAAAGGTTCATCAAATGAAAATTTGCTAATTACATCAATAGGGCTACTAGTTACAGGAAGCTGTCTTTTAACAGGTTTAACTGTTCTTTCACCATGTTCAATAATATTACCTGCAGAAGAAGATTTATTAGAAAACATACCCAAGTGACTATCAACCAAATTACTTACCATGGCAGAGGAGGAAACTTCCCCTGGGACTGGGTTTGGGATTGTGCTTGGGCCTTCTTTCTCCTGCCTTGTTGGTAGGGATGAGGAGGTGGATGGAAATTGGGTGTTCTGGATGGGCCAGGCTGATGATGAGGAGGGTGTTGCACATTCTGTTGGTAGTGACTCATTAGATAATCCCATTTCCATTGCTCTACTTCCATAGTATTTGGATTTTGGATGGTTGAGCTGGGTGGCTGTGAAGGTTGAGCCTGAAACTGAGGATGATTGGGAGGCAACTGAGGAGGGGCCTGGGCCTGAATCTGGTTCCTGAGTTCTTGGACCTGATCCCACAATGTGTCTACCTTTGCTTTGTACGTCATATTTTCTGTCTTCAACTCTTTTATATGACTGGATAGGTTGCTGATTTGTTGTGGCAGAGGAAGCTTTTTTATTTTGAAGCCTTTTGGAAGACCTTCTTGAGGCACTAGAGGCTTTACTTCCTTCTGTGGTACTGGGGGAAGGGGGTTTGGTTTGTTTGCATTTCCTGTCATTTCCACATCCTGCAGTATGTGAATTCTTTGTGTTAGTATAAGATTTTTTATGACCAACTTTAGAAGAACTTACAGTGTCAGCATCATAGTCAATTTCTATTTCATCCACTTGCATGTTATCCATTTTTTCTGCCAAATTGTTGGATATACTAGTGGAAAGATTTATAATTTACTTTTTATTTTATAAAAAAAAATAAAAAAGTTAGTCAATAATTGCTCCAAATAATAAAAAAAAATTTTTATTAATTAAATTATAGAAAAAATAATTTTCAATATAAAGTAATAATTAAAAAAAAATTAATTTTTAAAAAAATGGATTGCAAGGTTAAATTGGGAATAACAATCAAGTTAATTCAACCAATTAATTACCAATATTAAATATGGCAATATATTTGGGACTAAGCACAATGTACTTTTAAGTCAACCAAAATTAACAATAATTAATAAAAAAAAATTAAATTAATAATTCAATTTTGTATTAAAATATGTCAATTCTTCTAGGACTAAGAAGGTTTAACACTCTATAATGGTCAACTAGGAAAAAAAAAATTTAAAAATTGAACACTTACACTCAGTGAATCAGCAATTAAGCCACAATCACTGTTATTGCAATAAAAATATAGTAATAAGAGTGAGAGGCGCAAAGGTGAACTTACTATGGTGATCGAAAAATCACATCAAAATAAAAATTAATCTTATATAAACCTAAGATGTCGAACCCAAGTTCGAAACACAGTCGTGGCAAAAGTTTCGTTTTGCTAGGTGGTCCGTGCGTTTTGTCGTTCGTCGCCAGGCTCGATCGTCGTCGTCGTTTGGAAAGGTCCCCAGTTGTCGGTCAGTCGTCTAGAAGAGGTAAGAAAAATAGGAGAAAAAGGAGGAGGACAAGGGAAAATAAAGAAATAAATCAAAGTAATATATATTTAATTTATTTGAGAGGGGAACAACGGTGAGCAACTTTGAGAGGTGACAAAAACTTAGATTTTATTAACAATAATATTTTTAAATGTAAGGGTTCTGCGCGGCAAACAATTTTAATTACTATCAGACTTAAAGCAACCTTTAATTTGTTATATAGACTTTTAATTAGAGTTGTATTACTAATAAAAAAATATAAACGTAACAAAATAGTTATTTAATTTGTTGAGTGTGTAATAAGTGATGAGGCTACAGGGGATTATCCAAGGCCCTTTTATAGGCAATGGGTCCTCTGAAGCGCCACTATATTTGTAAATACAATAATTAGAATAGAATAAAACAAGTATATCAAAGAGTAAGTGAAACATAACAATGTAGAGAAAAATATGAAACAAATAATTAAAACCCCAATTAAGAAACCAATTTTCCCGCCATTAATTCCCAAATCAGTAAGTGAAAATAGTGAATAACTAAACAAGATTGGAACATAGGAACTATGAGAAAAATAATTCCAAACAGATGGTACAATCTGATTAAAGGATATTTTAAGTGAAACAAAAAAATACTTTGACGCAACAAATCATGTAATTAATCTCAATTTAGTATAAATTAATTTATTTGTTTTTTCTAACACAATTAAGGGTCAAAAGAAGCGTCATTAATTATTGTTTAGTATGATATGAGAGGTGTTATTTAATATATAAATTTAAATAATTAATTTAAATATATTATAAGCCAATTTTACACTTATAACTATAATATATGTTTTTTTCAATTAATTAAATATAAATTTATAATTATTAAATACATAAAAATGCGCCATTATTTGTAGAATATATTATATTATGTTCAATTTAACTGTATATAAAAATATATATAACCAATAAATTTAATGTAACACTTGTATATAATAAAATACTTATATAATTTCATTATGCAATAAAATATTAAGTTATATTCATTAAATACAATTCTTACCCACTCTTTAAGGTTTTATAGTTTATATATCATTTACTGGACTCCTGGAATAGCCTGGCTGACACTTTTTGTCTTTTTCTTTAATTTTGATGGATTTCCCTTATTATTACAGGATTTTGGCGGTTGTTACTCTTCTAATTATGTCATGGGTTACTGGGAATGTTGATGGGCATGTCTATTAGTTGTTTAGAGGCGTCATTAACTGTGTATTGGGTGGTACATCAAGGGAATCATTGGGGAACTCAGTGTGTATAAAAGGAGGAGGTTTTTGGGTTGTATTTCTTCATTCTTTATCATTACAATTTAACCAATATAACCAAATAAATTACAATACATATCAATTAGTACTTTTATAAGACTTTTGAATAGTATCTGAATTAAATAATCTATTTTTCTACCAACTACAAAGATTGTAAGCCATATATAAGAATAGTGAGAATTATATTACTGAGACCTTTATATTTGATTATATTTTACAACTTAGTGGATTAAAACTACAGTATTCATATAGGACCATTAAAATCTTCTAGACAACTGACTATTCAAGCTAGTTCACGTCCGTGTACTTGACCTTAGCCTGACAAAATACCAAATTGTCCAATCAAAGAAGAATTAATGTCTTTACATGCTATTTTTTTAAAAATTATCTATCCTCAATCCATCATTTCTTGTTTTTTTTATTTTTTTATTTTTTTATTTTTTATTTTTTATTTTTTTAGGGAACTGGCTGATAAAACTGATAAATATTCATTTTAATTACTTTTCCCATGCATGATTGAATCGCCATCAGATTGATAGTATGGAGATTAAGTTTTCTTTAAATCTTCTATCTTTTTTTTTTTTTTTTTTTTTTTTTTTTTTTTTGCAGTGTGTATTGGAGAATTTGATCCTGTTGAAGAATAAAAGGATTTTTTTGGTTGGTATGTTGTTACAAGATTAGTAGAAGGCTGACAAGATAAATTTGGTCAATCATTTATTGTGATGTTTGAGGTATAGGGGGGAAGAATGATTAGTGGGACTTTGATGTGGTTAAAAAACTATCGCACTGTCAGCCAGGCTGTACCAAGAGACCAGTAATTTTTTTATAAATTCATGGGACCTTTGATTAAAAAAAATATATTCTAATAAACATATACATGCAAATAAAAATAAAATATAATCACAATAGGACACTTTTTTAACCCTAAATGTGTCATAAAAACACTAAAGTGGTTGAAACAATCCCTGTTTCACTCTCATTTAAGGGTCTCACTGTCTGTCACATAACATATTTCCTTAAGTGCCTTCTTATTTCCTTTTTTCATTTTTTTAAATGTATCTAGCTTCATTTTATTAAAGTTTTTTTTTAATTCTTAACATTTCATTCTCAGGGTTCCTTTGGCTATATAAGAGGCTTGGAATACCCTGTTTGAGCTATCACTTACTTCAAATTTCAATTTAAAATCAGATTATATTTAGTTATATAACTGTGCCTTTTATTACCCTTTATATTTTTTAAAATCTTTTTTAAGTCATGAAATATAGAAGCTTTATTAGTTACTGGAGTTGTCAGTCAAGCTGTACAAGGAGTAAAGTAAATGTTATGGTAATTAATTAGACCTAAAAGAGGGCATAAAAATTATGCATATTATGTATACATATTAATATTTTATTGAATAATAAAAATAAATAACAAAATTATGATAATATAATTAAGATAAGGGTATATAAATTTTATTACTATGTAAATTGTATATACAATTAAATAAGCGTATAATATATTATATTCTATAAAATATGGGTGATTTTTTATGTATTTAATAATTATAAATTTTTTATAATTTTACATTATTATTATAGGTAATAAATTTAACTTATAATGTAATTAATAATTAGTTAATTATATATATTAAATAATAACTTTCATACCTTATAATACATAAATAATAGATGCTTTTGTGACTCATAATTGTGTAATCAAAGTATTAGTCAAGTGAAAAAACTATATTAAGTAAATTATTAATGTTTTACTTGAAAAATTAGTATGTTTATTAAAATAAATACTGGTGTTGATTTAAAATAATTATTACACTAATAAATATAGTTTAAAATAAGTAATTATACAGTTTTTATACTAGATAAATTAGTTACACTATTTTTTTATGTGTTAAAATAGTTTATTTATATGTTTCACATTAAACTAATTATTATTTAAATTTTATAAAACATTTCTCTCATAAACTTAATTATTTTTACATGTCTCAGACTTATTTAATGACTCACTAAGTTTTTATGTTGTGTTTGGGTTTAAATTGGTAGATAAATGGGCTTTTACTCATTTATCTTAGTTAATTGTGACAGAATTACACTTACATTTTATTAAAATAGTTTATTTTTTATGTTTTACTTTGTTAAATGTTTTTATTACATTTATGTAGTTTTCAGAGGGCCCCTTTTCTGTATAAAGGCCTTGGGTAACCCCCTTTAGCTCCATCAATTACATTATTACATTATCTTTAACAAATTTAATTGTATTATTATTATTGTGGCACTTTTCTCCCCTTAAATATTATTTAAAATAAATCTAAAGGTTGATTTAACAGTATTTATTATAAGCCATTTTCACTTAATCAGAGAGAAAATTATTCCCTTACATAGTCAAAGAAAACCCTCCTCCAGAAGCTGTCATAAGCTCCAGTAATTTCCTTTTGTTGTTTCTCCCTTTATTTGCTTTCTATTTTTTTCACTTTCTTTTCTTTTCTTCCCTTCCTTCTTCTACATCTTCATCTTTTTCCTTTTCCTCTTGCCTTTTCTCTTCCTTCTTGACAACTGGCCAATAGGAATAATATAGATAAAATTAATCTTACTCACCTATTTAAAATCACAACCTTCATTTCTATTGAGCCACTAGGTTCACCTGTCTTCTAGACTACTTGGCCAACACACACCATCACTGAGCTACAACTGCTCTTAAATGTAGGCTGAAGGAATTCATGATGAGATTTTTCACCTTTTCATATAATAGACCAAATTTAATATCATTGATTGCCTTTAAAACCTCAAATTAAAACTTTTCTGATACTATTACTCATTTCCAACTATTGACTGACCAATTTAGAAAGTCTTCCAAAAATTAGAGAAATTTTTTTCAATAAGTTTTACCAACAAAGGGTTTCTTCATAGCTGTGCATCTGATAATCTCTAGTTCATAGGCATGCTGTCAATCTGCGCAATCAGAAATGGAAGTTTTCTAATGAGTCTTCTATTGCTAAAAGATTTGTGTTATGGTTGGAATTGAGTAGATGAATAATTTCTTGTGTATCTCTGGATTTATTTTTCACAAATGATGATCATAAAAACGAAAAGTCTTCACTTTCCCTTGGAATGAACTGTGGTACATGGAATCTGAAAATTTTTGGAAATCTTGGATTGATTACTTCCTACCATTGCCATTCCTATGACTGATATTTTGGTCTTGTCACCAGTATCAGCCCTTGAATTCAACATTCTGGGAAGATAAAAAGGCAAAAAATCAGGGAAGATACTTTTTAAATGGCATTTATATGAAAAACTAATGAGAATAATGAAACACTAACATGTGGAATTCAAGCTTTAGATGCAAGTCAGTTGATTTTGAGGTGTGGGAGGAAAGGTATTGTCAAGGTGGTGCTGGTATAAGGTAAAGAAGCAATCACAAAAAAATTAAGAGGTTACAACAACTTATTTCCAGATAATGAACATTCAAATAATTTAATAATTCAAATGAATTAATTGGAAAAATTATTGTTATTTTTCTTTAAAAAAATGGGTAAAATTAATTGTGATTAACAGATGGAGATGGGGATAAGGTTGTGGTTGGTTTATAAAATAAAAAAACAAACAGAATATAAATTTTGAAATAAAAATGAGGAGAAAAATTATGAAAATAGGAGGAAAAGGAGATTGAATTTGGAGAAGAGATAAGGATAAATTAAGTCATTCTGTTAGTCTGTTATTCAGTATATAATTTTTTTCAGTAATAGTCATGGTAGTTGTGGCTTTTTTATACCCTGTCTCAAATTTTATTATTTATTATTTTTTTAAAACTGAGTAATTGGGTTGGCTAGAAGACTAATGGATTGATTGAATGGTTGATTAATTAGTTGAGTGAGTGTTATTAAGTGGTTTATTATGTTTTTAGTTAGTTATTTATTTATTTTGGGGGCTAGAGGGGTTTTGTTTAATGTGATGTGTCTTGATGTGATAAATAGATGATATCATTTGTAGCATGTAAAAAGTATTGATGCTTAGAACATGCAAGAACAGTGGCTTATAAAAATTCATAGTACATCATTTTTATGCTCCTTCCCTCACAAGAATAAGAATTTTAAACTGTAATTTTTTTATTCTGCTTCAAAAGCATTTTTACAACTGTTGTATAGCATTTAGATGGATCTATCTAAAAAAAAGAAAAAAAAAAATTTAAAAAATTTTATTTTTCATGCACCCCAAATTTTTTCAAGTAGACAAGATACATGTAAAACCATTGACTAGATATTATGAGAGTCTAGATATTATAGAATGTCGTTCAAAAAGGAAAGAAAATATTAGATATTTAAAAAAAATGATTTTTTAAGCAGACCCCCTCTCCTTTCATGAGTCACCAGAAAGTTGATCCACCATGGTAATTAACACATTGGGTAAAAAGGGACAACAATATTTTGGGTCCAGTTCACATACTGAACTGAATCAATTAAATATGTGTGTTAAGCCACAACCCGTAATAGACCAGGTAAGTCTTGTCGGTCTCTACTCCGGAATGGATAGGGACCGAACGGGTGCGGCATAGTAACTATATACATGCGGTCATTGTTGTGACCTAACCTAATTTGACTATATCCCTATTCTTATGTCTTAACACCCCCCCACACAATAATGACCGTATGTTTATATATTTTGTATGTAATGAAGAAAATTTTTCCAAATATTATAGAAAGAAAATGAAATGGAAGAAAAGAAGAATAAAAAAAAAATAAGAAATCAAAGAAATAAAATGTAAATCATATCACTAGACCCAATGATTCTATGACTTTTTCCATATTGATTTTATCCAAACTCTTTGTCATGCAGTTGGCAATCTGTTTGCTTCCAGGGATCCAAACCAGTTTTAACTCATTTTTGTATCTTAGTTGGTTCAGAAAATAAAAATCCCTCGTTGCATGTCTGGTGTCCTTGTTTGATGGGCAATCGTGTCCTATTTCTACTGCTGTATTATTATCACAATTCAATATTACCTCTACATCCCTACCAAGAAAATCCTTCACTAAATTCCGCACCCAAAATCCCGTCCTTGTACCCATCCCCAATGCCATGTATTCAGCGTGTGAAGTAGCTAATCTGACAGATTTTTGTCATTTCGCCATCCATCTCACTGGAACTCCACACACTAGAATTACATTTCCATGTCCTGCCCGCCAACCCTCACCTCTCCATGCCGCATCAGCAAATACCTCAACCTTTACTTCCTCAATATTTTTTTTTGGTTTGATTCTCAATTTAAGATGTTGTGTCTTTGTTATGTATTGTATCAAGTGGTTTAGTGCTTGCCAATGGTCCTCATTTGGGTGACTAGCAAAACGAGCTAAAAAGTTGACAGCAAAGCTAATGTCTGGTCGTGTACCTTGTGCAACATAGCTCAGTGCTCCTACTCTGGATAAGAAATCAGTTGATTTTAAAGGTTTGACCGACTTGTTGGAGGTCTCGAGGTTACGTTTCGTAGGTATTGGCGTATTTGACAATTTTTGAGATGGGTTAAATTTTTTTATTATTTTATTTATTAAATGGTGTTGCAAAAGTAGATAACCATCAGCTTCCTTTTCAATTTTTATACCCACTATCTGATTAACGTCGTTTTCCCATTTGACCTCCATGACACTGTTCAAATCTGTTTTTAATTTTAATAGGGCTTCTAAACTGTTGCAAGCTACCATGCCATCATCAATGTGTAACCAAATGACTGCCTTTGAATTGGTTGATGTTAATGTGTATACCAATGAATCAAAAAAACTTGATTCATAACCCAATATGTTCAAATGATTTGACACAAATTTCCACCAACAACGTCCGGCTTGTTTGGTGCCATAAAGTGCTCGTTTCAACTTACAAACTTTGTTAGGGTCTTTTACAAAACCTTCTGGTTGGCTGACATACACTTCTTCATCTAAAGGACTGTTGAGATAAGCACCAACAACGTCAAATGATTTGAGGTTCCAATTATATTTTGCAGCTAATGTGAGAATTAATCAAAGAGACGTGAAGGTGGCAGTAGGTGCAAATGTCTGATCGTAAGATTCCTTAAATTGTTGTGAAAAACCTTGAGCTACAAATCTAGCTTTGTGCTTAACTACATTACCTTCAGCATCTTGTTTTAGTGCAAAAACCCATTTACCTCTAATCACTTTCTTTCCTTTAGGTAATGTTACTAAATCCCATACCTCTTTCCTTGTCAAATTTTACATCTCTTTATTTCACGCATCTTTCCATTTTGTTGCCTCTTTCGTTTTCATTGCTTGTTTGAAAGTGTTAGGTGCGGTTAATTCATTCGCTGAACATTTGTTATGGATCTTTTCTGTTAATTTATCTTGTTCATCAAGTTCTCTGTCCAATGTATGGTCGCCAAGCTTTAAGGCGTTGAGCAAGTACGGAATTGAAGCTTTGTTTGTCGTGTCTGAATGTTCAGTGTTGTGAGTTGTAATTTTAATGTCCTTTTGAGAAGGGAAAACAGCCGTTGCTGACTGAATCACGGTTTTCCTATGGCTATCCCAAAAAAGCCATCCTTTTCCTCCTTCAACAAAACCTATTACTTTGCACTCAACGGCTCTTGGGTCCAGTTTGTGGCGTTATTATTTATGTACGTGAACAAAAGCTGTCTCTCCAAAAATACGGAGCATGTTTATATTTGGCTTTGTACCGAATAGTGATTGATAGGGAGTCAAAGTGTCAGTAATCTTATTTGGTAGTCTGTTATGAAGGAAAAATGCCCATAAAAAAGCAGCTCCCCAGAACACTTTTTCCAGTCCACTATCAAATAAGATTGTCCGACTGATGTCTGCTATCGTTCTATCTAGTCTTTCTGCCACTCCGTTTTGTTTGTGGTGATATGGAATTGCATGTTCCCATGTAATGCCAAATTTTGTTAGGTAATTCTGGAGTTTGATATTTACATACTTGCCACTGTTATCAGAGCGTAAAATTTTAATTTTTTTTTGTTTTTAACTCCATTTTTACCTGAAAAAGAATGAAAGCATTGGGGACTTGAGATTTAGACGTCAGCAATTCACATACAGTGTAGCTTGTTGCTACATCCCTGAATGATACAAAATATAGCGCACCTTCAAAAGTTTCTACCTCAAAGGGACCCATTACGTCGGAGGTGATGATTTCTAAAGGTTCAGGTGCTCGTTCTGTGCTGGTTAGTGTACTTGATTTTAAACTCTTCAAAATTTGAAATTGATTGCATTGAATTTTGCCAGTCGGCAGTGAATCAGGTAAGCCATCAGCTGTTTTGTGGTTTATTAACCTCCGAATTACCCTCATGCTTACATGTCCCAACGCTCTGTGCCAATGCATAAGAACAGGATTGTTCCTATCCATTCGCTCAGAATTAGGACTACATGGGGGATTCCAGGTAATTGGTACTTGTGCGCTCGGTATCGTTCTGTACGAGGGTGAAATTGAGGTTGCTTTGCACGTTGGTAAAGAACTATCACTAACTACATCAATTTTCCAAGATTTATGCTTTTTAAATATGCCTCTAAACATGATATTATTGTTTTTTAGTATATTTAAATTATGAGCAGAATCAAACTCCGACTTTGCCCCTTGCTTAATCAAGGATCCTACAGAAATAAGAGTACCCATTGCCTCTGGGCAATAAAATACTCTTCTGATTAATACATCTGTGGTGACACTGCGGACAGAAATTGCTCCTATTCCTGTAAGATGAGCTGGAGAAGGGTTTTGAGTTGCGACCACAAGTGGTATTGGATGAGTTAGCATAGTGAGCCATAGGAAGATGTTTTTATCTCCGCTTACATGTTCAGATGCCCCATGTCTAGAATTTCCGTCGCTCCCTCTGATGACCAATTTGTTGTTTCCACTTTCATCGCAGTTGGGAAAGGTGATTTTGTGTTCTGTTGATCAGGCTCCTCAATTTCAATTAATCTCTCTTTACCTTTCGCTTTTGGATAGACTGGTCGATATGAATCATTCATAGGTTTATCGTTACTTTTTGTTGGACAGGGACAAGGTGAGTTGCAATAAAAGGTAATATTTGAGGGGCCAGATTGAGGCGTTCGAACAGACGTTTTTGTGGGACGATTTAGATTTGGGAATTGTGCTTTCCAATAACCTTTCTTGCTGCAGTGAAAACATCCTGCTCCCCAATAATTTGTCAATGCAGCATTTAGTGTGACAATCTCTTTGACGGCTGGATCAGGCTCGTCTTCATGGTAATTATTTGTTGTAATGTTCATTGCATTTAAAAAATTAGTGTTAAGTGATTTTGTGGACAGTTTCAGAGTTTTCTGTAGATTGCTAGCGATTTGATCTATTTCGGTAGGGAGCAAAGATCGGTCAGACATTCTCATTCAATTGTCAATCGTGTTGATAACATCTGATGAATATTTTTGAGGTGTGTCGAGGGTGAATGATATCAATAGATTGTGGAAAGATTCTCTCGTTAATGTGAAGCCATTCACAAACAATTTGTCAATTTTGTTTCTGACATTTGAAGCATGTTCAATATAATTCATTAAATCCGGATTAAACTTCATGATTATGATGTCCTTTATGGAGCTGAGTTGAGAACTGATTGAGTTTGAGTTGAATTGATTAAATATGAATTTGTATGCTGAATGGGCAGGGCGCATTGGTTTAATTTGATCTTTAAGCGCATTTGAGAGGGAACTGTATATGGTAACATGGGCTAGTTTGTCCACGTCCCGGTGAAAATGAGCAGATGGGATTTGTGCCGACAAGTAATCTTGGTCACGCAGGTAAGTTAGGAGTGCCGAAGATAAATCACGTTGCCAGTGAATGAAGTTGTCGCCACTAGGAGACAAAATGGTTCCCTGTTCAGCTCGCTTTCGCAACTGCTCTTCATATTTGTAATAATGTTCATTTCGCAGTAAAGCATCGATGCCTTGATAGTGGAGCGGAGCTTGTGTGGGTGGTACATCTCTTTTTTTTTCTTTTTCTGATGAAGATGTAGATGTTTCCATTTTGATATGATGAGATGATGATGATGATGATTTATTTGATGAAGACAATTTAGATGACGGTGTTGATGATTCTTTTGGAGATGTAGAGTGTGAAGATTCGGTTAAATCTGATGGATCAGAAGATGATGAATTTATCGATGATGATTTTTTATGTGTGATTTTTTTTTTGTGTCAGATCGCGTTATGACCATTCAAGAATAGAAGTTGCAAGACTTTTACACGGCAGTAAAAATAATGAGGTAGTAGCGCTACTAAACGCCCATAACCTGTTAAGCCGCAACCCGTAATAGACCAGGTAAGTCTTGTCAGTCTCTACTCCGGAATGGATGTAAGTGCATTACTAACCTGTTAAGCCGCAACCTGTAATAGACCAGGTAAGTCTTGTTGGTCTTTACTCCGGAATGGATAGGGACCGACCAGGTGCGGCGTAGTAACTATATACATGCGGTCATTGTTGTGACCTAACCTAATTTGACTATATCCCTATTCTTATGTCTTAAAAATGTGGACTGGACCCAAAAGCTTCCAAGAAACATGTTTTCATCACCTCTTTAAATATTTATTACTCTCAGAAAATGATTCATCATTAATTTTAAACATATACAAAGATCATATAAAACCTCTACAATGAAAATATGATGCCTGAAATAAAACTTTCTCAGTTGCTTTTTTTAGACCTTTGTTTTATAATTCAACAAATAAAAGCTTCTAAATGTGGTGAAGCTGTGTGAATGACACCATTACAGAGAAATGGGATTAAATAATAATGTGATAAAAAATCAAAAAAAAAAATCTTCTGTCACCAGTGGGTGGGTCCCCCAGCAGCATCAAAAACATCTTTCATATTTTTGGACATAGAGAAAACCATATTTATCAATAAGTCTTCAGGAATACTTTCCAAACCCATATCTAAGGCTTTAAAAACTTTTTTTTGCTTTTAGGGTTATAGTATTGATGAAATTTATTCTTCATTATCCTCCAAAGGTTTTTGAAAGAGTTAAATATGGGTGACTAAGCAGTCTACTCAATCTTGTTCAAGTTAAAAAGTTGGTGGAGATTCTCAGATTTCTTGGAGTTTTCAATTAATGCACTATACTCCATGAAGACAAGCTTTTTGTTCTTTTAATAAGATTATAAAAGGAGAATGAGGCTATCAAGATTGATGTGCTCAGTCATTGTATTTGAGTTTTGATGCTGAGAAGGCAAGATACTTTTTGGTTGATGATAACCATTTAATTTTTGAGCACAATCTGTTTCCAATTTTAAATGAAGGCATTTCATTTAAAATGATTTTTTCCATTGATTGACGCCACACAATAGGGGGTGTCCACAGGGGGGGAAAATGGCCACCAGACATTGGGTTCAGTTCAAATACTGAATTGATTCAATTCAGTATGTAAAATGAACCCAACATCTCATTGCCACTTTTTCCCCCCTTTGGTCAGTTCTGGAAAATCTTCACTTAAAAAAATTCAGATTTCCAAAACACACCAGCCCCAACACTGGTGGATTTCAAAAGTGAAACAGGTCACTTATTTCACTCAAATCCACACTTCCTCAACCAAAAATGCTGATTTCACCATCAAGTCCCATTTTACTGATTTTTCAGCTTCATTCCATTTGCATGCAGCACTCCACAGCATAGCACTTCATAACTCAAAACATTTTACATCATTTACATTTTTATACCATATAAGAGTCATGACTTCCTCACTCTCAAATTGTGATAAATTAAATTAAGAAATGAATTTCATAGCTCTTGATACGCTCTTGGATTCTGATTGCAATTATGATTCTGATCTAGAAGAAGATTTTTCTTTTTATCAAAAATATCCAGGAAGCTTTACCTTCTTCCTAGAAAGCCTCAAGTACTTAATACCCCCAGGTACACCATCAAAACACTTCTTAGCCTATCTATACCCAGTTTTAGACAGGTGTTCAGGATATCTCATGAATGTTTCCTTAAATTGCTCGAGCTTATTCAGGATCACCCCATGTTTCACAATAATTCTCCAAAACCTCAGCATGATCCTTCAATTCAATTGGCCATCAATCTATGTTCTTTGTGCTCCAATGGTAATGGAGCTTCCTTGAAAAATTTGCAAAATGTCTTTGATTTAGGGTATGGTTCTGTTAACACTTATACCAAAAAATGCATCACTGCTATCAACTCCTTTTAATCTCAACTTCTCACCTGGCCAACAAAAGAAGAGCAACTTGAATCATGTCAGGCTATGCAAGAAGAGGGCTTCCCAGGATGTATTGGATTCTTTGATGGTACTACTATTCCTTTGAGCCAGAAACCTGTTCAAGGTAGAAATCGATTCTTTGACAGTAAAAAGAGGTAGATTATTTTTAATTCCTTACATTCTTCTTAAAACTAACACAAACAACTATATCTTCTCTATAGATATTCAATTTCTGTTCAGCTTATATGTGATGCAAACAAAAAATTTATATCTTTCTTTTCTGGATATCCTGTTTCATGTTATGACTCTTATATCCTCCAAAAAATTAAAATTTCAAAAAAACCAGAATTTTTTTTTGATGAAGATAAGTATATTCTGGTAGATTCTACTTGTGTGAATGGAAAGTATGTAATTCCTACTTCTCAGGAAGCAGCTTCAGAAGACAGTCAAAATTATAAGTTCAACCATCATTTGGCAAAGTCAAGAGTACATATTGAACACTCTATTGGAATCTTGAAAGGTCCCTTTTCAAGTTTAAGAAAATTAAGAATTCCTTTTAGAAATTAATCTGAAATGGAGGCAGTGATCAACTGATTTCTGTGTTGCACTATAATTCATAACCTACTATCTGACCTCAAATATCAATGGTTAGAGTTGTATGAAGGTGAAAAGGTTGAAAAACCTCCAACTATATCCAACACTTCTGCTTTTAAATCATCTAGCATAAGGGCAAACATTCTTCCAATAACATTCTAACATTTCTAAATTCAACCCTTTTAATTTTTTTTTCATACTCTTCAAATGATCAAGCTGGGTGTATAATTCTCTTGCTTTTGTAATTTTATTTTTGCATAATGACTTTTATTTTGAATTCTCAGCAAAATTCTCTTTTCCCCTGTCCCATTTGTTTTTTTTCACTATCTCAACACGAAATTGCATATTTTCAGCTATCACATAACTTTTCAGTCATACTTTTTTTCTTTCATCCCTCGTATCCTTTTCCTCCTCTCCTCAAACATCCCTCAAAGAAATTTAAGTCTATTTTTTTCTCAACTCATCTCTCCAGGTAATTTTATTTTTTTCATTTTTATTTTTGTATTTTCTAATTCTTATTTTTTTCGTTATTTTTTTTCCTGTAAATTCTTTTTTTTGTTTTCAAGGTTAGACTAATTTTTTGTTTCTTTCTTTTTTTTCCCCCTCAATCATTCCCCTTCCCCCCCTTTTTGGTGTCCACAAATAATTTTTTACACCCCCCCACCTCTCCCCCACCTCACTTGCCTCAGAAACCCCAGTCAGGCAGCTTTTCTTCCTAGCTGGGGTACCCTAACCCCCCTAACTCACCTTGAAAACCCCAACCAGGCAGCTTCTCTGCCTAGCTGGGGTACATTTACCCTCCCCTGCCTCACCACCACCTCTCCCCCCCTCAATGGCCTTAAAAATCTCAGATAGGAAGCTTCTCTGCATAGATGGGTTACCATCACCCCCCACTTACCTTGAAATCCCCAGCCAGGCAGCTTTGCTGCTTTTTTGGAGTACCTAACCCTCCCCTCACCTGTCACCCACCTCATTTAATCTTGGAAAAGGTAATTTTAAAATACTCACAAAGTTTTTGTTGTCCTCTCAGCTGATCTATTATTTATTAGAGGTATATTTGTGCCTTCAATTTAGATGAATAATATTAGGTAGATTTCATTATCAATTGTCTAAAGAAAGGGAAAAGTAAAATGTCACCAGAAAGCCTACACACAAGGTCAAGGGTGTTATTGATTAAGTGAGATTGGAAAAGAGGATTGAGACTTCTTTGAAGCACAGAGGAATACTTTGAGGGAGTGGTTCAAAGATAAGTGAAAGATAAATTAATACTGCTTCAAGATAAGTTTGAGGTGAATAATAATGTAATTTACAGTGACACAAAATATTCTGGCTAATCTCACAAAGGTTTGGAACTTAACAATCAAGAAGGATTTAGGGAGTTTTAAGATTTGAAATGAAACTAATTATTAAGAAAGGTAGGAAACAATTATAGATTTATATAAATTTAACTACAATCACAAAGTATTATAATTTAATTCTGAGGAATTTAAAACTAAATCCACCCAATCATATAGACAACCCCACCTTGAATTGACCCCTTTAATAAACTTCCCTTAATTTATCACCGACCCTTCAATATGACCCACAGATAATTTAAACTTACTTCTACTCCTACTCACAGACCTTTAATTACCCTCAGACACACAATAACCCAACATTTGAAAATTAATCATTGACCATAGCCTAATACATTACACATTTGCTCAAAGTTGAAAAGTATAAGAAGATGATTGACCAATTTAGATATAAGGTTTAGATAGAAAGGCTTAGAAGCACAGAGGAATACCTTTAGGGAGTGGTTCAAAGATAAGACAAAGATATATTAATAATGCTTTGAGATAAGCTCAAGGTGATTAAAAATGTAATTTACAGTAACACTAAATATTCAGGTTAATCTCACAAAGGGTTGTAACTTCATAATCAAAAGGGATTTAGGAGCTTAAGAGTCTGAAAAGAAAGTTATTATTGAGAAAGGTTGGAAAAAATAATAGCTTTACTTAAATTAAACTACTATCACAACAATATTATAATTTAATTCTAAGGAATTTCAAACCAAATTCACCCCCTTATATAGAAAACTCCACTTTGCATTTACCCATTTAATAAACTGCCCTTAATATATCACTGACCCTTCAATATAACCCACAGATAATATAACCTTACTCATACTCCTACTCACAGACCTTTAATTACCCCCAGACACACAATAACCTAACATTTGAAAATATATTATCAACCATAGCCTAATACATTACACATTTGCTTAAGATTTAAATAGTGCAGTCAGATTGAGACACACAAATAGAAAAAGCAGTTGCTATGTAGATTTTGCTTTCTGCGCTTCAATTATGGATTTGTGTACTGATTTTTAGATTAAAAGATTTAATTTATCTTTGAGTGTCACATGGCATGTAACATACACCACACAATATGGGGGGCGGACTTGCTAGCGAGTCCGCAACCTTGGACCCAAACTCACCACAGATTGAACACACATTGAGCTATT
Source organism: Hemileia vastatrix (assembly GCA_030280995.1). Classification (NCBI taxonomy): domain Eukaryota; kingdom Fungi; phylum Basidiomycota; class Pucciniomycetes; order Pucciniales; family Zaghouaniaceae; genus Hemileia; species Hemileia vastatrix. The sequence goes on from JASXTE010000011.1 coordinate 6,041,923, forward strand.
AATAAAGGAACCATACAATCAGGGATGAACACCACTCAGCAGAACAGTTTTAGGTGGGTGTTCAAGTAGAGTTCAGTATGGGTTCAGTATGAGTTCAGTCTGAGTTACATCTGAGCTCCATCTGAGTTCAGGTTGAGGAGTTGCTAGCAAGTCCACCCCCTATATTGCGTAGTGATAGACCAAAAGAAAAAGATTTGGAACTTAGTTAGTGTCAAGGCTGGATTAGTTTATACCTCTTCACATGTCCCCCACCTCTCTGGCCTCAAAAAATTTATCTTTGAATGTTACATGGCATGTGATATAGACCAAAAGAAAAAGATTTGGAGCTTAGTTAGTGTCAAGGCTGGGTTATTTTATACCTCTCCACATGTCCCCCACTTCCCTGGCCTCAGAAACCCCATCCAGGCAGCTTTTCTTCCTGGTTGGGGTAACTTAGTCTCCCCCACCTCTCCCCTAGTCTACCTACCTATACCACCACCTAGCCCAAAATATAAAAAATTCTAAAAATTGAACAGAAATGAAATGGACAGACCTAAGCAGCCACCCCCACTTTTCTATCACCTACCCTGGTACACCCACTTCCAACTGCCTAAAATAAACTTTACAGATATTTATTAGAACATTTATTAATTTTTTTCCAGAGTTTTAGAAAAATATTCCTCACATTCAAATGAAGTGATAATTTTTCTTCTTAGTTTTTTGTGGAAAATTTTTAAGTTGGTTTATTTTAAATTATGTGAGTTCTTTTTTACTTTTAATTTTTTTGGGTTTTGAAAAATAGCCAGTTTTTTTGTAGAAAAAAACATGTCTATCTCTTCAAATTCACTGCTTAATTCTCTCTCATCTTCTTCATTTTCAAATTTTTTTCAACCATAATCTAAAAAATTGACAAAAAATAATGATAATCAATATAAAAAATATTTGAAAAAGAAAATTCACTTGGATAGTATATTTGGCCATATATCAAACATCAAGTACTATAAAAATAAAGTGGATAAAAAATGATCATCCAAAGATTTTTCCAGAAGATATAAATTATCTAACCAAATTAGGAGGCAATGAAGTTAAGGTAGTAATCAGTAATACTTTTAAACCTCAATTTCTTTACAAAAATAATTCTTTTGATAGTTTAAAAAATGAATATTTAATTCAACTATCCAATATAATAATGACAACATATCAAATGGCTTTGGTTTGCTTACCAATAAGGAATAATAATTTGATGGGTGGTATCATGATTGGTTTTTGATGGAGACCAGGATTTGTTATAGGTTATTCTCTTGGTAAGTCTAATAATTTTTTTTCATTCTTAATATCATTTCACTCATTTTAAATCTATAGGCATCTATTCTTTGCTCAAAAATCTATATAAAGCTGAAAAAGATAATGATGTATTTCAAAAGAACATAGATTAAAAGCTTGAAAAAATAAAATATAAAAATATAAAAAAAACATGCCTGGTTAAATTTTGAAATAAAATGTTTTAAATCTCAATGAGGGGTGTGTGCCAAGGATTGATGAGAGGATGGAGGTCAGAGTGTCACATGTGACAGGAATTATGTGGCCAAAATGTTTTTGTGAAAAAAAATTGGGAAAAAAGTGCTGATTTGAGGTCATAACTGAGACCCATTTTTAAAATAAGTGACTTTTTTGCAAAATTTAAATGCTGATTTGGTTTGAAATACACACATATGTTAAGTGCATATTTTCCAGATCTGAAGCCCCCTAATATTTGGGGGGACTTTCTAGAAATTCATTTAATTGAAGTCAGATGGAACTCAGCCTGTACTCATAATGAGCTTTACTTTGAACTCACCTTGAGCTCTTTAGTAAGGATGGATGATTCTTTACTGAGTGCATAGTGAGATCTTAATAAAAAGTTAATAGAAATACAATAAAGATAGCATAAGAATCTGATCAAAGCACAGTATTTTTTAATGAAACATAATTAAATGAAAATTTTGAATTGGACTTGATCAATAAAAAGACTAAAAATTAAATTATTTATTTAAGATGTTTCACTTTTACACTTTTAAATTATTATTATTATTATTATTATTTTGGAACACATATATAAGAAAATCATAGACTCTTTTTAGTGAAAATTCCTTTTAACTCAGAATTTGAATCTTTAATTTTATAGTATGAAACATACACCAGAAAAAAAACATGGGAACCTGATAGCAGGTGCCAATCCCTATATTTGACTTAACTAAATTTCAGCTCAGCTGTAATTTTTCTGGAAAGAATGCGCACTGAAAAATAAGCACACTAGCTTGCACAACATCAAATCAAATTTACTCTTAAATCAAAACTGGATATAGGGATAGGCACCTGCTAGCAGGTGCCACTTATTTTTTTGTGGTGATATTAACTGATGTTGCAATTTATTTTTACTTATAGTTTTTGATTATGCAATAAAATCATTTTGTAGATGATTAATGTATCTTAAAAGCCTATTCAACCATTGAAATTGTTAAAATTTTAATTCTAGAATACCATTGAAAACACACATAACTAAAGAAATACAAGATAGGAATGTGTTTTTATTCTAATTTCTGACTCCATGAAAGACTCTCAAAGCTACTTTATACTAAGAACTAATAATTGAGACATCATTTGATTATATGTCTTCAAATAAGTCTACTTCTTATAATAGTATATTTTAATTCAGTTTTTGAGCTTTTAAACTTCAAAAAGATGATTAAATTAAAAAAAATCAATTTCAGCAGTTTAAAAGCTCTAGTTATGCCTCAAACACTAAGGAGTTTCATAATATAACTTATTGAAATTAATACATAGCTTGGATTATGGAACTTTTTTTGATAAATGTAATTACCATTCCATGGGCATATTATAAGTTGGTAGAGTTATGTCATGAATTGAAAAAATTAATCACTACTCACTGAATTTTTAATGTGACAAAAAGACATTTAAACTAAATTACAATTTTAAATATAAAATAAGTAAAAAACAAAAAAAATTCTTCAAACTTTAATTTGAACTTTAAAGTGTGCTTGAATGCTATATTTTGAAATAATAAAAGTTTTCATCAGGAAATCAAAACCACAAATTTAAAAAAATAATCTTACTTGAAAAAAGGTTTTTGAGCTTTAGTTTACACTTTATGATTATTCAAGGAATCTCACAAATAGGTAGAAGTTGTGTTTTTTAATCATTCCATACCTTTTTCATAAAAAAACTACTATATGGTGTTTATTTTGTACAAAAAAAAAGTAGGTATATTTAGTTATTCCCACACTACGCAATATAGGGGGTGGACTTGCTAGCAAGTCCCCAACCTGAACTCAGACTGAACTCAGATGGAACTCAGACTGAACTCATACTGAACTCATACTGAACTCTACTTGAAGACCCACAAAAACTGTTATGCTGAGTGGTGTTCATCCCTGATTGTATGGTTCCTTTGTCAATAGCTCAATGTGTGTTCAATCTGTGGTGAATTTGAGTCCAAGGTTGCGGACTTGCTAACAAGTCCGCCCCCCGTATTGCGCGGTGCCATAGGAAATCACCAGAATTAAAAAGACTATACTTTGGCCAATACATCTATTAATACATATTTTAAATGAATAAAAAAATACTTCAATTTTATGGTGTTAAAATATAAATTAAACAAAATGGTGCAGCTTCACAATTTTTTTTTAGAGAAAAAGTCTTCACAGGAGTAATTAACAACTCAAAATTCAAATATCATTCTAAAGTAAAAATACATGGTATAATGATTTGACAATTATTTATTAGAAATATGAAATTAACACTAATGATTAAAAGCTATATTATGGTGCTATTCATTTTAAAATTCTATGAAATAAAATAAATTTGATATTCTATTAAAAAAAAGAACATGTAAATCTTTAAAAAAAAATTCCTTATCAAAAAGATATATATGAATGAATTTATTTTTATATAAATTTATTTTAAAAGATGAATATTCAACTCTTTATTAAATATTTCATCAATAAATCTGGGTTATATTTTAAATTTATATAAATATCAATTTATGAAATAGATATTTTCTCCCTTTTCTAAAATATTATCAGGTAATCCTGTGAGGCTTCATTCTAACTTACATATAAAAATCAAAAAAAGTAATTTGATACTAAGAATTATCTATAAAATATTTATTGAAAACTAAAAATATCTTTCATAAATTAGTTTCAATCTAAACAGAGGATCTGATACCTTTATTATATATTATAAGTGTAGATAATTAAGTTCATTAGTCTTCTTAACCTATCATAAAGAAACAAAGTCATGTCATAATAATAGAAAATAGACTTACAATAAATTTTAGTCAAATATTTCATCAAAATAATCCATTACCACTATTTATTTTTAGAACCTCATATTATTTAATATAAATCTTTTTGTATATAAAAATATACTCATTTTTACATTATAAACTCTTATATAAATTTTTAAATAAGCTAAAAATCTTTTCACATTTTTAACTCACCCTGAAGCCTAATGGTACACAGGATGTCATTGCTAGATCAATCTAGCTTCCATCAAAACTAATTTACATATTAATGTAACAACTTATATAGTCATGGGAATTAAAATATTGCAGCAAAAATAGGACCTAAAAGTTTTCTTTTGTTACTGAATACACAATAGTAAATATATAAAAGAATTTAAATTATTATATTTTGTCAACTTTGTACTTATTTCAGGTAACTATTCAGGCATGAATAGTAATCATAAAAAGAAATAAAGCAAAAATATTTAATATATCAATTTATTTTGTGTTAAATCTTCACTTGAATACTATAATTTAATCAAAAGCTATTTGAAAGCTCACCAACAGAGTTTACCATTAAATTTAAATATAAAAATATTAATCTCATGAAATAAATCCAATCATCAATTTAAAATTTTAACATGGGTTCTGTTCCCATTTTTAACTTTTTTTTTGAAAACTTGATTTTTTTCCCTACCTGATGTATAGTTATAAAAATGTTTTGTAAAATAATTTATAAAAAAGTTAAAAAGTATTTCATGTCTAATATCTATATACTAATAAATATTCTGATTTAAATTGAAGTATTCATAACCATCAGGTAATAAATCTGTACTTTCTGTGTATGAAGGTGTAAATAATGAAATACACTTGTTTTTGATTTTTTTAAATAGAAAAAAAGAACTGTAAGTTGAAAGGGTGTACTATATGTTTTGACCAAATGATAGTGTTCACTTTTTTTTTGCTGCCTCATTTGACACACTCTTCACATATCTTTGCATTTTTCTGTGCTTTCACCCCTTTCAATTTTACTTCCATCCCTCCCCTTTCAATAACAATCCTCACAAACTTGCTACACTCTCCAGCCCTCCAAACTTAAGTTTCAACAGTCCTGTTCACTCCCTTCCTCTCCATTTTCACTTTTCATCCACCCCACCCATTTTATTTTCTTCCTCATATCTCATCCCTCTTTTTCACTCCTCACTATCTCAATACACCCCTTTTTACTCATATAAAACCCTTTCATTTCCCCCTCAACCCCATCAAACCCTTTTTGTATAGAGTAAATCTTCATCAATGCCAGAAGGCAGATTAAGAAAGACAAGGCCAGGGTTCACACTGTTTTCCTTTCTCTTGCCATTTTTCTAGACGGAAGATTTTCTGTTTCAGGGTAGGTCTTTAGGAACAAGAGTATGTTAGCTGCAGAGCAGAATATAGATAATGGGAGAATTTGAGGAGACTTGCAGCTCAATAGCTCCAATAGAAAGGATGATAAGTTGTGAGATGTGGGAAGAAGTGTACCGGAGGGGGCATGGTGTGAGGGTGGTGATGGTTTTAAGGCCAGCTCTTGGGATTTTGACTAGAGTGACAGCCAGACTCATCTCAAGGGAGGAAAAGTTGTGCACTCATGATTGACATTCTTAATAGCACATTTTCATTAGCCATTGGCACAGTTGGAGTGAATGAGAATCTGATTTTAGTCTTTTACTTGCCCACAGCCTACTTTCATAGAGGTCCCAAATGCAGCAGAATACTCTATACTTTTTTCTCACTGAGATTATGACTTTCCATCAGTATAGATGAGGCTGTTAATGGGGTAAGGCTGATTTGTGATTTTGTAATTGGATATGTATTACTTGGTTTTATCTCAACCCTCCAATTTTTGGTATCTACTAGGTATGGTTTGAGACTTTATCCTGCAATAAATTATCCAGAAAACTAACACCAGTATCACACCTTGGTTAGGTAGAGAGTTCTAGTTTTTTTAAGACTTCAAACCCCAAAATTCAAATTAGGTGTAATCTTAAGAGAAAAAACCCCAGTTTTTATCAAAACTGCCCCTGGTTTTACAAATTTCCCTCCCCAGAATGCATGGATTTTTTATTTATTGATATTTATCTATATATTGATAGCTAAAAAATATTGTAAAAAAATTTAAAATTTCTCTTAGTTCATTTCATATGAGAATTTTATTATTTTATAAATATGAAAAAAATATTATTTTCAATAATTTTTTTCATTTTCAAGCCAGGTTGTGTAGTGGGCTTCAATTATATCAATATTGCTTCACAAATTCTGGTAATCTAAGAATCAAGACTATAGTTCCTAATGATTAACTGTGATTTAATAAATGTTGAAGTTAGATTCAAGTTTTGCTCAAAGTAAATTCACTGTTTCTTCATGGTTGTTTCATCACTGCATCAATGTGTGCTCAATTATATATGAATTAGGGTTCAAGGTTGTGGACTTGATAGCAAGTTTACCCCCCATATTGTGTAGTGTGATGGTCCAGGGAAGAGGATAATGAGTGAATTAAAGGTGATTTTAGCAATGGACCTCTCAAGAAAACAGCTTCTTCCTGGAAATTTGGTTCCATAAGCTCAATTCATGGTCACACTTGCAGAAAGTGTGAGGTGAGAAGAAATTTTTCAGGCTGGATATTCCCAGGACTGAATAAAATAAGCATAAAAAGTATGCTTAACACATTTATTACACATGAGGGAAATAAGTAAGTGTATACAATAGGGGGTATCAAAGTTTTAAATCTTTGATTTCAAAATACCTCCTTTTTCCACAAAATGAACCATGATAATTTTTTAAAATATACCATATTGTTCCCCAAAAACACCTTTTTACTGAGAGTTAGTGTCAAATTTTTATCTTTTTTTTTGTGAAATACCTTTTAAATAATTACAAATTTCTAACTTTGATACCCCCTAATATGTATACATGAGTAAAATAAGTCATTTACTACAGTATATGCCATTAGAATACCTTAAATACATGCATATATCCACATTTTATAGGTTTTATAAACTTAATAATAAGTTGTAATATTTTAGGGTAATCTTAAGTACCTTAGAAATAAGTTTAAATAGTTTTCAAGTAGTCTTGAAGTTAACTTTTTCAATATTATGATGAAATAACTAATAAATGTGCTTTAAATCACTTAAAAGTTGAATATATGCATTATAAGTTTAATTTTTATTTAAATTGAAATTGGAAAGATTAATTTTCACTATTTAGTGCAATTGATTTGTCTCCTTAAATGGCTTAAAATTACACTTCTAAAAATTAACAATTTTTATGCTAAAAATGGCTTATGTGTACTGGCCTTATGCTGGCTGAATTTATCCCACATGCGTAGCTTCATTATTAATAAAGTTAGTAATTTTACACTAAATTAACCCCACAGAGTATTCTATATATCACTACGCAATATAGGGGGTGGAATTGCTAGCAAGTCCTCAACCTGAACTCAGATGTAACTCAGATGGAACTTAAACTGAAATCTTACTGAACCCATACTGAACTCTACTTGAATGCCACCCTAAAACTGTTATGATGAGTGGTGTTCATCCCTGATTGTATGGTTCCTTTATCAATAGCTCAATGTGTGTTCAATCTGTGGTGAGTTTGGGTCCAAGGTTGCAGACTTGCTAGCAAGTCTGCCCCCCATATTGTGTGCTGTATGATTAAGCATGCTAAAATAAGTAAGAGGCACTTATTTAGTTTCCTAACTTAATTATTAGTTCATTCACCACACAATATGGGGGGCCAACTTGCTAGCAAGTCCGCAACCTTGGACCCAAACTCACCACAGATTGAACACACATTGAGCTATTGATAAAGGAACCATACAATCAGGGATGAACACTACTCAGCAGAACAGTTTTAGGTGGGTGTTCAAGTAGATTTCAGTATGGGTTCAGTATGAGTTCAGTCTGAGTTCCATCTGAGATCCATCTGAGTTCCATCTGAGTTCAGGTTGAGGACTTTCTAGAAAGTCCACCCCCTATATTGCATAGTGATTGACCTCATTATATTCACTAATTTCATTAATACACTCAATATTGGTGCCCAGATTTCACAATGATGCTTAAAATTTTCTATCTAGTCAAGGATTTACCCATGGAAGTCCCTTCCAATATTCTACATTCAGTCACCCAACATTTCAAATCTTCTTTTGGATTTCTCAATGGGTTAGGCTATATTAGGTATTTTTAAATGATAACTTAATGGAGAAATTTGTTACAATTAATGTCTTGATATCCACTGTTGATATTTCTTTATTAGAAAATATTTTTATGTCCTTATTTAGTCTTTTATTTTAAGAATTACAAGCATATATTCTCTTTTTGGGTTATTACTATATTTTGATGGATTACCCCATGTTATTTTTGTATTTTAGCATGTGATATGATTCTTATTTTTTTATGGGAAAGTCCTTGGGTTTATGAGAATCTGGAATTTATAGTATGAGGCATTATTAGCCATGAAGAGGACTAGAAAAATAAGAAGGGGACATTAGGGATTTATGGGTATATAAGGAGGTGGTTTTTGGGCTATTATTCTACATTCTTTTACATCACCTTTTAAATATATAACCAAACAATTACAATACATATTCATTAGTACTGTTAAGTTCTTAAATGTATAAAAATAACACTTTTCAAAATTGATTTTTTTAATGCTAGAAGTTGCTTCTATGTACTGGCCTTATGCTGCCTGCATTTATCCCATGTGCATAGCTTCATTATTAACAAAGTCAGAAATTTTACACTAAAATTACCACACATTTTATTCTCCATATGTGTAGACACGCTAAAATAAGAGAGAGGTGCTTATTTAGTGTCCTAATTTCATTATTAGTGCATTCACCTCATTATATATATATATATAAAAGAACTGGTGCCCTAACTTTGTAAAAATTAGAATATTTGGCAACAAACCTAACTTCCCCCCCCCCACCCTTGCACCAACTCCAGCCCCCCCCTCCATGTCACACATACCTGCGCCCCTCCTCCTTGGTCCAACCTAGTAAGTTTTCTTTCATTTTTTATTTTTTATTTTTTATTCCTTTTTTCTTTTAATCCACCTCCACTTCAGCCACATCTATTTACCCTTTTCCCTGACCAACACTCTCATCCTCTGTATTTGTAAGTTTTTTTAATACTTTTTTTTACTTTTAATCCCCATCTCACCCCTTCCAGCTAGCCTCCACCCACTCAATCACCTCCCACAACACCCACATCCACCTCCACCACCTTGCACATCACTTCACCTCCAGTAATCTATTTTAAGTCTTTTTTTTCTTTTAATCCCCATCTCACCCCTTCCAACTAGCCTCCACCCACTGGATCACCTCCTGCAACACCCACATCCACCTCCACCACCTCATGCATTACCCCACCTTCACTGACTGTTGGTACATCTTTATTTTTTCGTTTTTTATCTTTTAACACTTCCTCCCCCTTTCCAGAAACTCCCACATCCCCCTCCACCCACTCAATCACCTCCTGCAACACCCACATCCACCTCCACCACCTTGGACATCACCCAACCTTCAATTATTTATTGTAAGTCTTCTATTATTTTTATTATTTTTATTTTTTAACACTTATCATCATTTGAAGAAAATAAAACATAAAAAAACCATTATATATATATATTGATATTTTCTATTAAATGAAATTGATATATATTGATTCATTTGCTTCATCGTATGAAGCTGAATAAATATAAAGAGACTATGATTAATCTATATATTTATTATATTGATACAAATTTAAAGAAAATATTATATATATATATATTGATATTTTTTATTACATGCAATTGATATATATTTCTTCATGAGCTTCATCATATAAAGCAGAAAAAATATAAAGAAACGATGATTAAAATCTATATATGTTAATATTGATACAAATATAAAGAAACCAATATATATATCTATTTAGATTTTTTATTAAATTCAATTGATAAATATTTCTTCATGAACTTCATCATATGAAGCAGAAGAAATATAATGAAACTATGATATACATATTTGTACTAAAATTCAGTTGATGTATTTATCGCTTTATGAACTTCATCATATGAAGCAGATAATATATAATATATAATGAAACTATTATATTGTCACCGGACAACCTACGCACAAGGTCGAGGGTGTTCCTGGAAGTGAGATGGAGAAAGGAGTTTAGAAACTTTGTCAAGACACAGAGGAAATGTTCAAGGAAGTGATTTGAAGATGACTTGAAGGAAGAACTACTGCTTCGAGATATGTTCAAGGAGAATTCTAATATAATTTAAAGGTAATGTTAAAATTCTTAAAATCTCACAAAGGGTTGGAAACTCAATAATCAAAGATTTAGGATTTAGAAATTATTACTGAGAAAATAAGGAAAGATACAATAATAATGATTTAACCTAAATCCTTAGCACTATTAACTATATGTACGTTTTATAATTTAATTTTAAGTAATGTCGAACCAAAAACTCAACCCCTTTTATATCCTTTACTCCTCCTTGCATTGACTTCATACCCATCCACTATTCCGCACACCACAGACCATTAAAAAATACATCCATTACATCTGGACCCTCCTCACTAACATCCGTTAACCCTTTAATCCTCCACTATCCATTTTGTCCATGCTCACTACACCTTTTAATAATTCACAGACATTTAATAAACCTTTTAGTGCACCATTACATTGACTATTGCGCTGTGCGTTGCTTATTGAGGAAAAGACTGAGACACACTATTGAGAGATTGACTAATTTAGATTTAGAGTTTATACTAGCGCGGTTGAATAGTGAGTACACAAAGGAAAGTTGCAGTTGCTATGTAGAATTGCTTTCTGCACTTCAAGTATGGATTTAGACTTCTATTTTATTGATTTAATGAGCTACTTTTGCCTCAAGTGTCACGTGGTGCGTGACAGATGCCTGGGTATAAAAACGCGAGCTCCATTGAGCATGAGACATATACTTCCCACACTAGTTTCCCTTTATTTATTTCTTGTTTATTTATTTATTATTATTATGTCAACTTGTCCTACTCCAGCTCCCATGCCTCCTCACCCCAAAGCGGATGGTGGGCTCGTTACTCGACAGTATTCCCAATCATGCACGGCTTGTGAATCAATGGAATACTTCTGTGTGGAAAGCACAGCTACTCGAGGTCCTCACCAGAAATGCGAGTTTTGCTGATGGAGACGGGTGGTGTGCGATGTGTTAGCAAAAAATTCGGACATCAAACAAAGGTTTACCAAGACTAAATATTGGGTAATACCAAAGACAAAAGAAGTGGTTGAAGACACATGGGACGTGTCAATTGGGAATGACAAATCAGAAGCAGCTGAGGAGGAAGTCAAGGAAAATACGGCATCCTGGGTAAACAAAGGGTAGAAGAGGAGGTGGATGAGTTGGTGGAGGAAGATGAGGAGGAAGTCCCCATTTCAATGCAGACACCAAAAAAGCAGTGAATGGTCATCAAAGATGACAAGGAAGAAAAGGAAGTGGAAGTGGGAGTCACATCGAATTTATTTCTAGAGGCTGATCCAATGTTTGAAGTAAGTTTGATTTTATTTTATTTTACTTTAATTTTATTTTCCAAAGAAAAATTTTTACCGATGACCATATGATTTAGAATCTAGATGTCATCACGGAAGACCCTATGGTGGAAGCCTCGAGTGTGGGAGCTCCTATTGTGGAAACCACTGCTGTGGAAGTGGCGCCGTCAATCCCTACCGAAGAAAAGTTACCAGTGAATGCCTTGAGGGAAGATAATGAAGAAACTCTTGACCAGGTATGGTCCAAGAAACCTCGCCAGGGTCTACGAGCTAGGTTTATTAAAGATTTAAGCGGTGAAGTCGATAAGATTATCAATGCTGCTTCCTTCGACGTGGCCAAAGAACTACTGGAAATTGGGGAAGTGATACCAGTAGGAGAGGAGGAGGTTTTTGAAAAATGTAGGAAGGAGATAAGGGTGATTTTGGAGAAGATGAAGGGATTGGTTTGAGAGAAAATAAAGGAGAAAATTTAAAATGGAAGGAGAAAGGAAAAGAAGAAAGAGGAAAAGAAAAGTAGAAACAATTTGTATTTATTTATTTTATTTTGTTGTTTTAATTTAAAATTTCAATATTTATTTTATAAGATTTTGAGAGAAAAAGAAAAAAATAAAGAAAAAATTTAAATAAAATTTTGTTTTAAATTTTGAAAGAAGAAAAGAGAGAATTTTTTAATTGAAGGAGTTTTAGTTTAAATTTTGAAAAGAAAAAATTTAAGTAGGAAAAAAGAAATAGTTGATTGAAATAATTTTATTGGAAATGAAAATTTAATGAAAGAAAAAATTGTTATTTATGAAAGTTTATTTATTGAGGTTTTGAGGAATTTTAGTTATTTGAAAAGAAAAAAAAAGAAAAAGAAGGGAAGAAATAATTTTTTTAAAAAAAGAATTTGAAAGAAAGAAGTAATTGTTTGAAGAAATTTTAAAAGAGAGATTTAGAGGTTGAAGTGAAATTTGAGAAGGATTGTTGTGTTGCGTTTGTGAAAAATTTTGATAGTTCGAGGAAAAGAATTTTTTAAGGAAAGAATGTAGGTAGAAAATTTGAAAAGAAAAGAAATTTTAAAGAAATTTTAGAAGGTTTTATGAATTTTTTATTTATTTTGTTTTAATTTTATTTTTTTTTACTTTAATTTAATTTATTTATTTATTTATTTTTTTTAATTTAATTTAATTTAATTTTATTTATTTTAAAGAAGGTTGAAAAACTTTTGAAAGAAACAAGAAGAAAGAAGAAAAGAAAACAAAGAATACGGAAATTTTAGAGGTAGAGATGTTTTAGATTTTAAAGAGAAGAAGGAAAAAGAGAAAGAAAAGAAAAAAAGAGAGAGTTTTAAGGTTTTGGTTTTAAAGGATATTTAAGATGAAAAAATTTTAGGATTTCAGGGGCGTTAGAAACATTGATGGCTGGTTCCCAGGATGTTTTGTCTGAATCATCGAGGAAGCCTTCCCATTCCACAAGGTATTGAAGTTTCCCCTTGTGCATTCTTGAATCAAGGATACGGCTTACTTCCCACTCTAGATGGTCTTCTACTTCAACCAGTTCCGGAGGAGGTTGGTTCTTGCCCGGGTATGTTTCTCAAGCCAGTTCCAGGAGAGATACGTGGAAAACAGGGTGAATAGCCTGCCATTTAGGAGGTAGCTTGAGTCAAAATGCAGTTTTAGAGACTTCGGAGTCGATTTTGAATGGTCCCAAGCGCTTTTCAGCTAGTTTCTTTGATGGTCCAGTTGTTTGAATATTTCGTGCATTGAGCCATACTTTGTCGCCTGGTTTAAAAGAACGAGCAGATTGTCGATGTTTGTCGGCCTGTTCCTTGTACCTTCGAATCGCTAATTCCAAATTTGATTTAAGTTCCTCTTGGAGTCGTGATATGGTTCGAAGATAATGTTCAGCAGGATGACTAGTTCCTACATGGATTGAGTTGAATCAAGGATGTCTTCCATAAACAGTTTTGAAAGGAGATTGTTGTGTCAAAGAATGAGTCGAGTTATTATAAGCAAATTTGGCCAATGGTAACCATGTGGTCAAATCATCTTGTTGGTAACTGATATACATTCAAAGGTATTGTTTGAGGATTTGGTTGACCCTTTCCGTTTGCCCATCGGTTTCAGGATGATAGGCCGTGGAGAGATTCCTCGTGATATTGAGTTGTCGACACAGTTGAGTCCAGAATGTGGATACAAACAATGAGCCTCTATCTGAAATAGTATCATTAGGTAAGCCATGTTTGGAAAATACATGTTCTAGAAACAATTTTGACAAATCTTCTGCTGTATCAGTATTAGTGGTTTTAATAAAAATAGACATCTTTGAAAATCTATCTACTATTACTAATATAGCATCAAAATTATTAGAAAGAGGAAGTTGAGAAATAAAATCCATCGATAAAGATTTTCAAGGTTTAGAGGGAATAGGAAGCGGTTGAAGCAACCCATGCTTCTGGTTACGGGGAGCCTTATTCCTATTACATTCGTAACAAGCTCTTATATAGGCCTTAATTTCTCTGGTCATTCCTGGCCAGAAGAAATCACTCGCTATTAACTGGTAGGTTTTATCAACCCCAAAATGACCAGCTAATGGAGAATCATGTCAACTATTGAAAATACATAATTTTATTTCATTGTTGTCAGGTATGACTACTCTACCTTTGAAAACTAATAGACCTGATTCAATACTAAATCTTTTGGCCCCTAGCTTTGAGAGTATTTTGTCTTTTAACCCTAAACAATAATTGTCCTTTGACTGAGCTTTGAGAATGTTGGATAATTGATTTTGAAACAATTGAATTGTTATCAAATTAAGTTGATGAGTCGTTAACATTGATTTGTTGAAAATTGATTTCACATTTTCTGGGTTCTTGTCAGCAAATGCGTCCCCCCGCTGTGGGTAAATGTCGTCCCGACGTGACAAGATATCTGGGAAAATGCAGTTCTTACCTGGGCAATAGGAAATAGAAAAAGGAAATTCAGAAAGAAATTCAGCCCACATGGCTTGACACCTGGTTAACACTTTGGAAGACATAAAGTATTTCAAAGCATTATGGTCAGTCAGAATTAGAAAAGGACTATTTAGGCTGAGAAGAAAAGAGCACCATTTTTTAAGACAATGGATAATAGCTAAAAGCTCTTTGTCATGAATTTCATAATTTAATTCTGCTGCAATGAGTTTGTGTGACTCAAAAGCCACAGGATGAAACAATTTTTTTTCAGGATTTAATTGAGAAATGACCCCTGCGATAGCATAATCGCTTGCATCTGTCTCAAAAATTGTCGAAGCAGAAGGATCAAAGTGTCAAAGAATTGGAGCTGTGGTAAATGCAGTCTTCAATGCTTCGAATTCCTTTTGTGCTGTGGAAGTAAAAACAAAAGGAATATCTTTTCTAAGAAGAGAAGTAAGATTGGAAATAGTTTTAGAGTAATCTTTAATAAATCTTCTATAGAAATTGGCAAAACCCAAAAATCCTTGGAGGGATTTAACGGTTTTGGGCTCAGGCCATTCCAGGACTTTTAGGACCTTTTTGTTGTCCATGACTAAACCATCAGTGGATAACGTAAAACCCAAAAAATCGATTGATTTAAGGTGGAATTCGCATTTATTGTGCTTGGCGTAGAGACCGTGATCTCAAAGTCGATTTAGAACCTGTCAAACATGATGAATATGTTCATCCAGTGTCTTCGAGAAAATTAAAATATCATCTAAAAAGACAACAACAAATTGTTTGACAAAATCTTGAAATATGTCATTGACAAAGGTTTGAAAAGTTTATGGTGTGTTACACAATCCAAAAGGCATAACTAAATATTCAAAACTACCAAATCTAGTGCGCATTGCAGTCAGTGGTTCATGACCTTCCACAATGCGAATAAGATTTTAAGCGCCTCTAAGATCAATTTTAGAAAAGAAATTAGCACCATTGAAAAGGGTAAGAAGCAATGACATAGGAGGAACAGAATATGCATTGTTCTTAGTGACTGTCCTGAGCTTTCTATAGTCAACACACAACCTAAGACTACCGTCCTTTTTCTTTACAAAAAGAACAGGGGAGCCGGTTGGAGATTTACTGGCTCTGATGAAACCTTTGGCTACATTCTCTGCAATGTAGTCTCGAAGGACTTGAGATTTGTCCTTTGACAAAGAATAGACAGGACCTATTAACTCTATTTGATGGTTGTAGGGTCGATGAGGTGGTAACTTATCGGCCTTGCGGATTGAGAAAACATCAAGGAAATCATGATAGATTTCCGGTAGAGTTGATTTGGTTGTCCTCATCATCTTCGAGAGAATCTGTCAAGGGAAGACCAGAATTGAGAGAGCATAATTTGATTACTTCAAGGCAACTTAAATCCTCTTCAAATGAAGTCATCGAGCTAGAAGGGTTAGCCAGTTGCTCATTTAGAGAAAGATCAGATGCTTTCAAGTCATCTGGAAGAGATTTGTCCTCTAGCAAGAGGTTGTAAGGCGGGTTGTTTAACTCCCTATTGATCTGCCTTGAAGAATTAGAAATATACTTAGTGCGTGGGGTGATCAATCCCCATGTCCAATCAATTTCAGGATTCCAATGCATTAAAAAGTCATGGCCAAGAATGGTATCGTCCATCCTTGGGGCGTCCAAGACTGATAATTCCCACTCTAAGGGGGGAAAGTTTGGAAAGTTGAAAACCCATAAAACATTCTTACTTACCCAATATTTGAGTTCCTCTGATTCGACCAAGTAAATTGGAGTTTGATCGATATCTGTAAATGTTAGTTGTAACTTCTTTGCAAAAGATAAACTAACAAAAGAAATTGAAGCTCCAGAGTCTATAAGACAACTGAAGGGGATATCCTCCTTAAAAAGAATGAATCTCAAGCTGTTTAAGGCAACTCCAGTCCTTAAGACATGGAGGTTCTGTGCACTGGGCGAGATAAGATAGTTTGCTTTGAACACAAGTAAACTATCTACTAGTTTTTTGACTGTGAACTAGTACCTTGTCTTTCCTTCAACTTTACACAATCTTCCAGCTTGTGATTACCCCCAAAATACATACATAACCCATTATCTGCTCGTCTCTTCCTCTCAGATTCTTTAAGTTCCCCTTTAGGATCCAGTATTTTTCTGATATTGCCTGGGGTCAAGCTTTTAGGTCGAGGTTTGTCTTTCCCCTTATTAGGTTTGGATTGAGTTGTCCGTGGGTGTGAAGAAGGTCCCGATTTAAAATTTAGGCCTTGAGATTTGTTGGCATATCAACAATGTTGAAGTCATCCTTGGTAAACACCGTTGAGTTTGAAGGTTCGATCCATTAAATCCGTTAAAGTAGTCATCTTCTGACCGTGAAGATTTAACTGATCCAGAATCCTCGAAGGAAGTCTTTTTTTGAAATGATACTTGAGGGTAGCATCATTCCAACCTACTCAATTTTGAAGTGCTCTGAAGTTTGAGATATATTCAGAGGCTTTACCATTATCACTCATGCGAAGAAAATCAAGTTCAATTTCTGCGTTGTCAGTTTTGTTAGGGTCACCAAACAACGTGAAGAGTTGGTCTTCAAACTTTTCCCAGTTATTAATAAGTAAGTGGGTTTTGGTCGAAGAGAGCATGAGAAGATAAGGTTTGAACCATCTTGCTGCTTTTCCGGTATGGTAAGGTAAACTCTTACAGTCGCCTTGCTGTAAGCAGAATCCGGAGGAGATATGTGGATTTAGCTGAAAACCCCGTCCTTCCAATAAAAATAACAAAATGGGAATTCTAAATCACTAAGCTAACCAATCTACTTGAATCTGATTGATAAAAATAATGAAACTCTAAAATAATTAACGCTTATTGAGATTTAAAGAAAGTGGCTGTTGATAAAGAAATACTGATAACAACAATTAAGGTGTACCAGTGAAAGATCTTTAAAGATTGACTTTTATGTTTTTATAATAATTTGAATTTTTATGAGACAGCAATAATCAAGTCCCAGCGACGAAGACCTTTCTAAAGATACCCTGTATGAAGTGTTATTTAAACTGTTGAATTGTATTTCTAAGATGTTATGTAAAAATAATAATGTTATAAGGGTATTACAAGTTATTTTAATTTGTTGAGTAATAAAAAATGAGACTGTGGTGGTTAAAGATTAAGCTGTATGATGTGTCCCCCCTCTCAATTTCGAGTTTGAGAAGCGCTTAAGTATTCCTAGTCACGTGCCTAAGTTTTCCCCTCCAGAGCTCTTCCAGAGTCAATCCGGAGCCCGTACGGAGCCGGAACGGAGTCCGTACGGAGTCAAAGCAGAGTCCGTATGGAGTCCGTACGGAGTCAAAACAGAGTCCGTCCGGACTTCTGGACTCAATTTAGAACCTTAAAACTATAATAAAAAATCTAGAAAAATTACACATAATAGAGCTACTTCCCCTTTACATACCAAACTAATTTTTGTAGTCTGCGCAGCTCTAATTACCCCGTGAAAATTTATCAAAGTTAAGTAATTTTTGAAAACGTAAATATTTCTATAAAACTTTAAAATTCATTTAAAAATATAAGAAAAATAGTAAAAAATTCTGGGAAAATTTCCCAAGGTTCTTGAGTGACTCGACTTAATACTTATAAATTTTTCAGACCGTAAAAATAAGTTTTCTCCGTAAAATAAATTGTTTTCGTGTAGGCATTCGCTCGTGACCAATTTCTTCATATTTAAAACTCAAATTAATTAAATAAAACCCTTTTATAAATAAAAAAAAATAATAACGCCAATCTTGCACGCCGTAATAACTCCATTTACATATTTAGGTGCCGTACTAAACTTTAGGCTACCACATCCTCCCTCCAATCGAGAATGTCCCCATTCTTAAAACTTTGCATAAGTGGTCGAACACAATATTCATCTTTAACCTTCAACCACCATCTTCTTTAATCAACTATAAAATTCATCTTCATCAATATGTCTTCCAAAGAACTTGTCGCTCCATGTGAACTCTGCGCTCGATACCAGGTACCTTGTTTAATGTCCAACCCTAATCTTCCTGGCAGAACAGCTTGCGACTTATGCCGTGTGAAAAAAGTCAAATGCAACCGGCCAATAGTTCCTTCTAAAACAAACGTATATTTAGGACCAGCAGCTCTCCCTGATCCCTCAACTTCTAAAAAGCGATCCAAAATTCCTGTCTTCTTAAAACGAATAAGATCAAAAACAGCTTCAAAAGTTCAATCTTCATCAACGGATCCCGGCCTAATTTTGCCTTCACAAGATCCTAATCCTATAACGCCAGTACCCCCAACTAACTTTGCTGAGACTATGTTTCCTGGCTCTAAATGTAAGACCCTATTTATCTTACTAAAAAAAACTTTTAATCAAAATTGACTAAACCTATGACTTAATAACATATTTGAACTTCTAGCTGTCGAAATAACCAACACTGATGATGTTGGTAGAGTGAAGACAGACTATATCAATCATTACCCAAATTTTCATCGCTATCTTTTTCTTGACTTTACTAATGAGTTGAAACGAAAAATGCTGGCCTATTTTCAAGAAACTCCAGCTAATAACCATGAAGACCTCATGAAAAGAAGAATTTTAATGCAAAGCTTTGATAATGATGTTGAACAATTTCAAAGAAATTATCTTTTCTAACAGTATAACTTAATAAAATTTTGTTTTTGCTTGGTCTTCTTAAACTTTCAACATAAATGATGTTTTCTTTCTTCTCTGGCTTGATATAACATAAAATAAAATAAATCTTGTGATGATTCCACTACTGAGAGCAAGGTTTGAATCCCTTCAGACTCCCATATACCAGTCTTCCTTCTTGTCACAGCATTGAGAGAGTGGATCTTCCTATGAGCCGAATACTCCTGATTCCAACCTCATAGGGCCCCCCACTGAGCCGAATTCTATGATTCCAATCTCGCCATAAGGTCCTCCAAGCTTCACACCAAAAAAAAATGGCCTAACTATGAGGCACTAAAAAAAATCATTCCCTAAAATCCAACTACCATCCTAACTTCTGATTCCTTCATCACAATTTTCAAACTTTGCTATACAGCAAACCCATAAAATACTTTTGCCAGGCTTCCAATAATAATTTTAACTTTAGACCATGTTAAAGCGCCACAAATTCCACCTAATTAACCATTATGCTTTCCTTAGCATCATCACCACCTAAAATTTTAACCTCCTAAAGCTTATCAGCACCCAATTCCAGAAATAATTGAATAACCAGTTTAGAGTCTTAGTGGACAGTGATAAATTAAAAGATTGAATTGAGTTATCCAAACAAGATTGACATTCCAGTTTAAAGTCTTGGTGGACCAAACATATAATCGATTGCCAGTTTATGGTCTTGGTGGACCAAAGATCGTTTAAGTGCATAAATATCTTGATATATTCCTAAGTAAGGCCTAGGCTTGACCAAAGATTGAATAAATTTGATAATCCAGTTTAATGTCATAGTGGACCAAACATTTGATCGACAAGTAATCCAGTATAAGGCCATAGTGGTCCAACGAATGTTGAATTATCCTGCAGATATTAATTTTCCAGTTTAAAGTCATAGTGGACTAAAGAATGAATGAACTACCAGTTTAAAGTCATGGTGGACCAAACATTTAATCGATAAGAAATCCAGTTTAAGGTCATGGTGGACCCAGCACATGATAATAGTCCAGTTTAAGGTCTTGGTGGACCTAACAACTTCTCTATCCTTGAACCCAGATTTTGCCACCAGCTTTCTTCATCCTAGTTTCAAGTTTTCTTCTTCAAAAAAAAAAAATATCTCCTAACAAGATGAAACCTTCTGACTTCATTGCTTCAGCTGATCAATCTTGCAAATACTGTGCCTTCACCCATAGGGAATGTATCTTCTCTTTTAACTGGCAAAAGCACACTTATAACAGGGCCTGTTTATCCTGCTATGAGAAGAAAAGAAAATGTTCTGGCTTGAACTGTGGTTCTTTCCCCATCACTGCTACTAGCTTCGCCACCTTCTGCAAACCTCTTCCTTCTTCTTCACCTTCTACTCCACCCCCTATTCCATCAACCTCTAAAGATCCCATACCTTTTTCTCCATCAGCCTATTTAAACCTTTCTCCATCACCTAATCCTCTGGGTCCTTCTCTCCAATCTAGACTTGCTGCTAGTTCCCCAAGAACTCTTGCTACTCCCAGGGCCATGCTTCAGCCTTCTAACAATTCTTCTCCTTCTTCCAACATCTTGAAGCACAAAAGGTCCTATAATAGCCAGCAGTCTTCATCTTCTCTTGTTTCATCCAAAAGGCCCAGAACATCTACTTCAAACACCAAATCCAACACCAGTCCTCCTCATCTATCAAAAATAAAAAATCCTTTCCTAAACATAAAAAATCCCACTCCATTACCAAGTAAGCCATTTATCTATGATCATGATAGTGTTGACACAGGTTAGTTGTCTCTTTTTATTTTCTTAATCTTCAGGTTTTAATTTGCTGATATTTTAATTTGATAAGCGTCCACCGGTTCTCCAATTTCATATTCTGCTTATGAACTACCAGAACCTAATCCAAGCTTCCCTAGAGTTCCAATTCACCTAGTGTCTGAAAAGCTTTTTGCCAATTTTAATAACCTTATCGCTTATTTCCAACGATACCCGCCCTCTGATAGATCAGAATCTTGGATGAGAGAGCAACTGTTAAGAGACCTTTTCAAAATAGCCAACTGGCTTCAACACTATCGTGACCGTGAAATAAGATTTGAATCCCAGGAAATCAATCAAGGTCCTTCTAAATTTTCTAATTTCGATTCTTCAAAAGATAACAACCCTTGATGGTGTTCTTCCTGGTATGTAGCTTTCTTGAATAATGTTTGAAAAAAAATAAAATATAAACATCTAAACTACCTAAAACTAAAATACCTTTTATTTATTTTATTTTATTTTATTTTTATTTTTTATTTTTATTTTTTTATTTTTTTTTTTTTATTTTTATTTAGTTTTTTTTTTTTTTTTTTTTTTTTATTTTTATTTTTATTTTTATTTTTTATTTATTTTAGTTATTTTATTATTATTTTTTATTTATTATTTTTTTTTTTTTACCATTTAAAATAAAAGATTTTTAAAAAGATAGTTTTGAAATAAAAGTTAAAATTTAATTTTTAAAGAAAGATAAACGAATGTGAAAAGAAGGATAAAAAAGTAATAAAAAAAAAATTTCAAAATAAAATTTTAAAAGATGCCCCCCGGCCATTTGATGAGCCGTACCCTCGACATCATACCCACATCCAAGTGCAACTTGATGTGGTTACACAATTTTGAGAAATTGAAAAGAAAAGAAAATAAATGAAAGTTTTTTAAAAGATAATTTTTATAATGATGATCACTGGGTGGGCTCCCTCCAATTTATAAAATGATTAGAGACCACCAGTGAGCATCACCTTTACAATAATTCATAATATATATTAAAGAAAAGAAATCACAATCTAACATAAAAAAAATCAAAAACAAAATAAAATAAAAAAAATCTTGAATCCGGCGTTGAGAGCAGTGTCTCTTGATTTGTTCCAGTTTATAGTCTTAGTGGACTTCCTAAAATTAAAAGACAAAGCCAGGATTCAACTAGATACAGGGAAAATTTTGGAAACGAACATTATGGGGTGATTGTGTATAGAGCAGCCAGCCCATCAATTACCCCCACACTTGCCAATATTAAATTAAGAAGGTTCCCCTGTGAACACTTCTTCCAATAAATTTTAAAATTTTTCCAACACTATCTTCACCCATATTTTAAGAATTTTTAATTTTTGAAAATTTCAAAGAAGGTCTTTTTAAATTTTGTTAAGTTTCATCACAGTTTCATCGCCCATATGCAGTGTAATGATAGTAAAGTATTTTTGATAAAAATAAGAAGATAGTTTATACTTGTTGCGGAGGTATAAATTTAATAAAAGTCATTAAAATTGTAGTTTATCCTCATTTCGGAGTTCGTCCATATAATTTCATAAATGTCATAGTTTATCCTCATTGCGGAGGAATCCGTAAAATTTCATCAATATCATAGTTTATCCTCATTGCGGAGGAATCCATAAAGTTTCATTGATATCATAGTTTATCCTCATTGCGGAGGAAGACTTCGGCACTCCTGGTGCCTCTAGGATAGAACCGTTTCACTTGATCGGCCGCTACCCTCTTCTTCAATACTACTCCATCCAACTCTTCTAGCACATATGAACCGCCGGAAACTTGCTCCTTGATTTTATACGGTCCATTCCACCTATCTGCAAACATTTTTCCCCACTGACTTTCCAAACTCCTATTATACACCAGGACCATATCACCTGGGTTCAAAGGTTTCCTTAATCGATGTGCCAACCGCTCATCCCAATATCTAACTGATTGATTTCGGATCTTCATCATCCGTGAATATGCCTTTTCTAAATATTCTTCTTTCTTTTCTAGCTGCATCATTCTTGCACACAATAATTCTTCAGTAGTTTTGACCGTGTCCCAGTCAACTCCAAGATATGATTCAGCTTCTAAATCAACCGGTAAAACTGCTTTCTGTCCAAAAACAAGTTCATAAGGTGAAAATCCGGTCGTCCTTTTGGCAGTGATTCGATCAGCAAATAAAACTAAAGGTAAATAGTGCCTCCACTTTTCAGCACTTGTCCCACACATTTTAACTAAAGCATCCTTAATAACTTGATGCCCTCTTTCAACCATGCCTTCAGCTTCAGGATAATATGGGGTTGCTACCCTAACCTTTGATCCAACTTTCAATACGGCCTCTTTAATCTCTGTCCCAAATTCAGGACCTCCATCTACCGTAACCAACTTCATCACCCCATACCTATATACCCAATTATTCAAAAAAAATTCTGCCACATTTTTGGCAGTTAAATTAATAAGAGGCGCTGCCTCTACCCAACCAGATAAATCATCTCTGGCCACAATTAAATATTTATACCGTCCCTCTTTTATATGAACGGCATCTAAACTAACTCTCCCAAAGAGCGTATGTTCACCGGTCACGCGTCCAGGTTCTTTTGGCCTTAAATAACTTTGTCTTTGACATTCTTCGCATGACTGAACCCACTGTTTAACAGCCATCTTCATGCCAGGCCACCAAAATCGATCAGAAATTCTTCTAAATGTTTCTCCAACTCCTCTATGCCCGAGATCTTCATGCAGTGATTTCAAAACTAATTCTTGCCCCTTCTGTTGAGTTATAACTACTTGAGGATTTGGATACCTCCTCCTCATTAAACATCGACCAGATAGGTAAAACGTAGATGACTTCCTCTTGATAGCCACCCATTCATCGTCTTCACAATCTTCTGGCCTCTCTAAAGTCAACAAATATTTGACTAACAAAAAATAAAAACCAGTCTGACCCCAGACTTCATCTTGAAAATCGATTAATATAACATCAATAGGGACTTCTCTATCACCAATATCACCTGCACATGAATGAGCCAATAATCGTTGACCCCTAAATAAATTTTTAATCGAGCTATGTCGACGTTTTTCTTCTGAACCTTTGGATCCTTCGAAAACCGTAGTTGAAAATACCTCTTTCTCTTTATCCACCTTTTTATTTAAATTCTCTAATTCTCCAACATATACACCATTCCTTAATTTACTACTATCCCACACTACCAATCCATTTTCCTCTACATACACCACATCTTCTTCTACCTCCTCTCTGCCGAATTTATCTACACCTTTTCCAACACCTTTATTAACATAAAAACTATTTTCCAGTTTATCCTCTTGGTGGAGGTCAACTTCACCATAATCTAAACACAATAGTCCTGCCAGTTTAACCTCATGGGGGAGGTATGGAAAGTCTTCAGCTCCTTTAGTGCTGGCTTTGATAATAGGTATATCTTCATCGAACTCTTCTGAGTCTGAATCTTCTTCAGTGGGTGGTCTCCTTGATAAACCATCTGGCATAGTAAAAGTTTTGCCAGGCTTATGAACTAAATCAAACGAAAAATGTTGAATAAAAGCTACCCATCTCGTCATGGGTGCGTTCGGTAAACTTGGGGAATTAATCATCTGGATTAACGATTTTGCATCCACTTGCAACTCAAAATGTTGCCCCCACAAAATATGCTGAAGTTTCTTCAGTATTTTTGCCACACCACATAATTCCAATTTCGGTTGAGAATATCTTGATTCGACCTCAGTAAATACTACCGATTCATACCTAACTGGCCTGATGTAACCAGCTTTATCCATCTGAGACAAAACCGCCCCAGCTGCAACCTGACTTGAATCAACTGCTAAATAAATTCTGCCAGCTTCTTTTCCATAATCCAACTTGTGCAGGACTAAATCCTTCCCCACAACCTCCTTCAACTTCACAAACGCCTTCTCACACTCTTCATCCCACTCCCAGTCTGCATCCTTTCTCGTTAACCGTCTCAATGGAGCTGCCAATGAAGAAAAGTCCTTAATAAACATTCTAACATATACACAAACGCCTAAAAACCCTCTAACTTCGGTCGTATTCTTGGTTCTTGGCCAGGACTGAATTTTGTTAACTTTCTTCTTGGACATAATCCTACCCTCTCTACATACCACATGGCCTAATATTTCTAAGGCTGGCACACAACAGGAAAATTTTGAACCTGAAATAGTTAAACCAGCCTCTTCAATTCGAAACAAGATTCTTTCTAAAGTAATTGCAAACTCCCAAATGAATTTGCGTATCCCGGGATTCTCTTCCAACACCTGGTTATCATAGTCGGTTGTTGGTCCCTTAATTCCTCCATCATCTATAAAGATTCCAGCATATTGTGGAATTTCATCTTGAAGGATCCAAGCCATCTGAGCTTGATAAACTGCAACCGAATTTGTTGCTCCTTGAGGTAATCTTGTTAACTGTAAACGTCCAAGTGGTGTATCGAATGTAGTGAGAGGCCTTGAGTCCGGATGTAACTCTCTCTCATCATATCCACCCATAATATCTCCCAAACCATAGCACACTCTCCCTGCAAACGCTTCAACAAACTCCTCAGCACTAGGTGGTATCCCAGCATCCTTTATTGTAACCCTATTTAATTCCCTAAGATCATGAACAACTCTAAGCTTGCCATTCGGTTTCTTGATACATAATACAGGACTAGAATAACTTGACGTTGATTGCTCATACAGTCCAGTGCGTATCCGTTCTCTGACAACTTCAATATAGGCTTCTTTTAATGCAGCCGGAATAGGAATCGGTTTCTGCTGCCACGGTTCATGACATACCACAGGAATCTTGTAAGGCTCCCCATAGGAATGCTTCAACACACCCCTCTCCTCTCCTTCAAAAGCAATGGCCTTCTCTCGCTTGACCATCACATCCAACAACAACTTCTTCTCTTCTCCAGACAACCAACCATCAGGTCCAAAATTAACAACACCCAGTCTCTCAAAAGTGATTCTTGACGTCTCAGAAAATTCAGGCGGATTCTTTACCAAGGGACTTTCATAAGGATCTCTTGATAACCTTGGTCTTCTCAAGGGTGGATTTAATTCAGCAGGTAGCGGTTCATTAATAGGTCGAACTTTATTTGCTACTTTCTTATATTTGGCTGCGTCCACATCTAAATTAACTTGAGGTAAAACATCGCCATTAAAACTCTCATCAAATGAATCTTCTTCATCGCCAGAATCAGAATAAGAAAAATTAGAAAAATATTTTATTTCATTTTTAAATTTTACCCTTTTCTCCTTTCCCTCGTCTAATTTATAAACAGATTTTCCAACACCTTTTCTTCCCTTATCCAACAGTAAATCACCCGTAAAGAAAGTTGGCAGTTTAACCTCTTGCTGGAGAACCGGAATTGAATTTTCACAAAAATTATTTTTTTGTGTTTTAATTATACCGAGATTTTTTATTTGATTTTGATGAGATTTTCGCAGTTTACCCTCTTGCTGGAGGTCCGAAATAGAAGGTGATAATTGCAGTTTAACCTCTTGCTGGAGGTCCGTAATAGAAGGAGATAATTGCAGTTTAACCTCTTGCTGGAGGTCTGGAATAACCTTTTCACATAAATTATTTTTTTGTGTTTTAATTATACCAAGATTTTTAATCGGATTTTGATGAGTTAATTGCAGTTTACCCTCGTGCTGGAGGTCCATATACATACCCTTCCAATTTTTATCCAACCTAATTTGGCCCATTTTGCCTTTTTCACCGTTTTTAAATTTAATAGAAAAACCGGGTAAATCCAATAAACATATAGAAAAGTCCAAAAAGTATTTGCACTCCAAAGTAATATTAACAGAAAATAATTGAGAATCCACTTGAATTATCTCCAAGTGAGCTGACCTATTGCAATCCGGGATCTCATCCTGAGGAGAGATTACAACATTAGAGCGATCAGCCCCTGCTACCCCAAAAAATGAGGGCAACCATAATAATTTGAATCCTGAATAAATTGAAGACATAACAATAAAAAAAAATTTCAGCCGAGTTTAGGTAGTTTATCCTCATTTCGGAGGAATTAAATTCTTGATATCCCCTGGAGATAATCCATAATTTTGCCCCAAGGGCTTATCCACCAATTCCATAAAACCCAAAAACAAACCCCCATAATTTGTCCTACCATTGGACATAAAAAATAAACAGCCCTTTTCCAAAACATGAGTGCATCAAATTTATGCACTCTATTATCAAATGCCACTACACTCTTTATTAGTGCAGGGAAAATTATATCCTCCATAAAAATCTCTTCCTGAGATTGAAACAAATCCACCATACATATACCAGATTCATAAACCATATCCACATCTGAATTGCAGACAGTCTCCGCTTTTGAAGACAAAACCTGAGGTAAATATTCCTCTAAATCAAATTCCAAATTATCCAAAACAAAATTATCCCCAACATCCAAATTTTCTTCATCAGTGACAATAATATCTTCATCTTCAGAAACCTCTTCTTTCCTAACAGAAGAGTCAACAAAAATAATATCTTCAGGCTGGACAAAATCTTCAGGAATAGCTGAATCCGAAATTTCATCAGTAACTAGTTCTTTTACACCATACTCTTCTATCTCTTGAGCGACCTCAGTGTCTTCTCCAGAGTCCAAATCAACAGAATTATGAGTATCCAGATGTTCTAAAATAGCCTTCTTTAGCACCTCCATACCAGGAATCCTAGTTTCTCCATCTGGAAGATCCTTCATTAAATTTGCTTTAATAAGCACCATCAAAACATCTTTCTTAACCTTTTCCCCCATAGCATCCCAAAAAACATACTTTGATGCATTATCATGAAATAAAATTTCATACTCCAACAAATAATCCAGAACCACCTGAAATTCAACCATAAACTGATGATACTGATGCAGAGATGTTACACCACCTTTTGATTCCCATTTCCTAGCTATATCCTTTAGATCCTCCAATGAATAAACTTTTGGCCACCTTTTTTCCATTTCCATCTTGAGCTTTCTCCAATCTTGATCTTTATAACCATCCATAGAAATAACCTCCTTTTCCACCTCTCTGTCCAAAATAAAGAACCTAATCTGCTTCACCATATCCAAAGGTAAAGCACCATCAATCGCAGCTGCAGTTTCATACCTATTTAAAAATCCTTCTAAATCATCTCCAGAAAACTTGGGCCCAACCCAAGATACAATCCTTACTGATGCCCTAACAGGTACACCAGCAGCCAACACAGCAGTTCCACTAGTAGAAGACATCCCAAAACATAAGAAAAGTGTTAACAACCGTTAAAATAACAAGCCTCTTGCAGGCCAATAACAAAAATCCAATTAGAGTTCCAGAAAATAAGCCTCTTGCAGGCTAATAACGTTCTTGATCCAAGTAAGTCTTTAAAGAAAGCTAGAGAAATCGAACCCCACGTTCGGCGCCAACTATGGTAAGGTAAACTCTTACAGTTGCCTTGCTGTAAGCAGAATCCGGAGGAGATATGTGGATTTAGCTGAAAACCCCGTCCTTCCAATAAAAATAACAAAATGGGAATTCTAAATCACTAAGCTAACCAATCTACTTGAATCTGATTGATAAAAATAATGAAACTCTAAAATAATTAACGCTTATTGAGATTTAAAGAAAGTGGCTGTTGATAAAGAAATACTGATAACAACAATTAAGGTGTACCAGTGAAAGATCTTTAAAGATTGACTTTTATGTTTTTATAATAATTTGAATTTTTATGAGACAGCAATAATCAAGTCCCAGCGACGAAGACCTTTCTAAAGATACCCTGTATGAAGTGTTATTTAAACTGTTGAATTGTATTTCTAAGATGTTATGTAAAAATAATAATGTTATAAGGGTATTACAAGTTATTTTAATTTGTTGAGTAATAAAAAATGAGACTGTGGTGGTTAAAGATTAAGCTGTATGATGTGTCCCCCCTCTCAATTTCGAGTTTGAGAAGCGCTTAAGTATTCCTAGTCACGTGCCTAAGTTTTCCCCTCCAGAGCTCTTCCAGAGTCAATCCGGAGCCCGTACGGAGTCCGTACGGAGTCCGTACGGAGTCCGTACGGAGTCCGTACGGAGTCAAAGCGGAGTCCGTACGGAGTCGAAACGGAGTCCGTCCGGACTTCCGGACTCAATTTAGAACCTTAAAACTATAATAAAAAATCTAGAAAAATTACACATAATAGAGCTACTTCCCCTTTACATACCAAACTAATTTTCGTAGTCTGCGCAGCTCTAATTACCCCGTGAAAATTCATCAAAGTTAAGTAATTTTTGAAAACGTAAATATTTCTATAAAACTTTAAAATTCATTTAAAAATATAAGAAAAATAGTAAAAAATTCTGGGAAAATTTCCCAAGGTTCTTGAGTGACTCGACTTAATACTTATAAATTTTTCAGACCGTAAAAATAAGTTTTCTCCGTAAAATAAATTGTTTTCGTGTAGGCATTCGCTCGTGACCAATTTCTTCATATTTAAAACTCAAATTAATTAAATAAAACCCTTTTATAAATAAAAAAAAATAATAACGCCAATCTTGCACGCCGTAATAACTCCATTTACATATTTAGGTGCCGTACTAAACTTTAGGCTACCACACCGGCTAGGAATGAGGAAGCATAAACAAACTTCAATTGGTCGTTATTGAAGGTTCTAGGGTCATTATGGAACAGGAGCTTTCAGGTTTGGAAGAAGGGCCGCAATCTGTTGGGATGTTCTCCATCAAATTTATCAGGAGATTTCATAGAAGGAGTTTTGAATTTAGATCCCTCTGAAGACGTTGAATTTGAAAGGGTCTTCATGAAAAGTCTCATGAAATCTTCCAGAGAATTAGATGTTCCAGGTTCCAAAGGTTGACCAGAAGGGTGAGTAGCAGGGGCGGATGGTGCCTCATGCATTGTATCCTCTTCTTCTTCTTCATCACTAGAGTCATCAAAATCATGTGGGATGTCTTCTACAGATTGGACTGAATGTTGCCGTTCCATTAGGTCGAGTGGCTCCAAGGAGTGAGTGCTGGAAACAGGCCGTGTGGCTGTTGGCCTGCCTCTGGCGCAAGCTCTAGTAGTAGCGCCCGTAGGAGGAGTGCGTTGGACAGGTGCCATTTTAAGAATTTAGAGAAAAACACCTGAAAAGGGACGTAGTAGTGCAAAGAATGAGAACTATGGAGAATTAAATTATACTGTCACCGGACGACCTACGCACAAGGTCGAGGGTGTTCCTGGAAGTGAGATGGAGAAAGAGTTTAGAAACTTTGTTGAGACACAGAGGAGATGTTTGAGGAAGTGATTCAAAGATGACTCAAAGGAAGAACTACTGTTTCAAGATATGTTCAAGGAGAATTCTAATATAATTTAAAGGTAATGTTAAAATTCTTAAAATCTCACAAAGGGTTGGAAACTCAATAATCAAAGATTTAGGATTTAAAAGTGATTACTTAGAAAATAAGGAAAGATACAATAATAATGATTTAACCTAAAGCTTTAGCACTATTAACTATATATACGTTTTATAATTTAATTTTAAGGAATGTCAAACCAAAAACTCAACCCCTTTTATATCCTTTACTCCTCCTCGCATTGACCTCATACCCATCCACTATTCCACACACCACAGACCATTAAAAATACATCCATTACACCTGGACCCTCCTCACTAACATCCGTTAACCCTTTAATCCTCCACTATCCATTCCGTCCATGCTCACTACACCTTTTAATAATTCACAGACATTTAATAAACCTTTTAGTGCACCATTAAATTGACTATTGCACTGTGCGTCGCTTATTGAGGAAAAGACTGAGACACACTATTGAGAGATTGACTAATTTAGATTTAGAGTTTAGACTAGCGCGGTTGAATAGTGAGTACACAAAGGAAAGTTGAAGTTGCTATGTAGAATTGCTTTCTGCGCTTTGAGTATGGATTTAGACTTCTATTTTATTGATTTAATGAGCTACTTTTGCCTCAAGTGTCACATGGTGCATGAAATATATATATGTTTATATTTATATATAAGGTACAATTGATATCAAAATAATGTATCATTTTCATCATTTGAAGCAGAAATAGTATATAATATATATAAGCTATATTATATATTGATATGAAAAAAATTGATATTTATGATCAAAATATATAATATAATTCTTATGTTTATAATATATTTTCATGTATAGATATGATATTTCATAGATAATAAAATTTCTTTATGTATAGATATATATAATGATAATTAATGTGATGATATAGGATGTATAATGATGATATTTGTTTATTTATATAACATAATTTGTATATATAATATGTGTGGATATAATATTGCATTATTTTGTATAAACGAGTATTTATTGTCTTGGGAGAAGCCCACCATATATATGGGAAATGATGATATGACTGATTCTCTGATTTGTGTATTTTTCTTTGTAGCTTTAATCATGGGTCCATCTCACACTATGAGGGGTAGACCCTGTGTACATTCAGGTTTGAAAACCATAAGTCAAGGGATAAGTGAAATAGATCCGCCCAATAGCCATGGTCAACTGCCTTTTGCATCCAATTCCCCTGTTCCAGAAAGGCCATCCATTAACTCTGCTTTCTCATCACAACCTTCTTCATTGCCACTTGGAAGAAGGTCTCTAACCCCCTAATATCCTCAGCCTCACTCTTTTTAAAAATGTGATGTAATTTTTAGTTATTGTGGGGCAGCTCATTGGTTGGAGGAGAAACTTGTGGCATTACCCATAAGGCAACCAAGGTTTTCTACTTGCTGCAGTGAAGGAAAATTTATCATACCTATCACACTTGAACCACCAACAGAGTTAAAGCACTATTTAAAGGATTTGAACCATGGTTGAATAATACTTCTTTTCCACATGTGTATCCAATAACTAATTTTATCTCTTTTACCTGTATATTTTCTAACTTTCAAATGAAAATTATTTCTGCAGATGGCAATCACTTCTGGAAGAGCATTGGAAATTATAATAATGCCTTGGCAGTGACTTCTCTTGGTACGAAAAGTTATCATTCAACCTGGGGACCAAAGGGTGTCTTTACTTTCTGAATATCTGGTGAACTGCTTCACTATATTGGCTCTCTCTTACCACCAATAGATGGTGCTGCAAAATTTGCACAAATTTATGTTACTCAGCATGATACTCTACAGCAGGCCCTACAATGAGTAGAAAATGTGCATGGAAATGTTCTCCTCCCTGTAGTTATGTCTTTTCAAGAAATTTAAAAACCCTACTTCCAATGAAGTAGGTTTGATCATGCATGGAAGTGGTGAGAAATTTCAAGGCTTTAGGCATATCATTCTGGTGCAAAGAGATGGCCCCCTTCAAAGGATATCTGAATTAAATCCCAGCTATTCCCCATTTCCATTTCTACTTCTTTTCCCTTATGGTGAGTTTTGCTGGCAATTAGGGATTTTCTTCACAGAAAGGCATCAGTTTGATGGTGCTACAAATGATGGCGAGGAACCAGGTGTGTTTTTTAAATATATTTGTTTTTAATGTAGTCCTTTTCAGTTAATTTATATAAATTTTATATTTATTTTTACTTCTCAATTTGCATGTACCTCTATATGAAGTTGTGCATGGTAGTGGAGGATCAAAAAATATCTCTCAAATGCAATATTTTGCATATAGAGCACACTATTGTCCAAATGGGTTTCCTCTGCTGCACTTCTATTCCTCATTATTTCATGAGTATATGGTTGATTGTTATACTTAAATGTAACAAAACAGACTGCACTACCTCTCTGAAAATCAGGATAAACTCAATGAAGACCTTTATTGTGGTGTGGAAGATTCTATCAATAATGGGACCAATCTCAATCAAGTTGGAAAGCAAATTATTCTGCCTTCATATTTTGTAGGGAGACCACTTAACATGGATCAGCTATATTATGATTCTATGGAAATTGTACAGAAATTAGGAAAGCTGGATCTTTTTATCACAATCACTTGAAATAAAAACTGGAAGGATATGAAAGATATGCTTCTTGAAGGTCAAATTTCTCAGGATAGGCCAGACTTTCTTTCTGGGGTTTCAGACTGAAACTTGATGCCTTTATGAAAGAATTTCTAAAAGGGGAGCTGTACAGGAGTTGAGAACCAAGGAAAAGGGGGTTTTTAGGTACTTTTTTAGCACATGTGTATTTCATTGAGTTTCAGAAGAGAGGACTACAACATGCACATATACTGTTATGCTTGGATTCAGGGGACAACATTTACTAAATTATTTCAGCAGAGTTACCTGACCCTGAGAAAGATCTTGTATTTTTTCAAAAAATAACAAACTGTATTCTCCATGGACCCTGTGGCTCTGTCAACCCATGTGCTTCATGTATGAAAGATGTGAAATGTTCTAAAAGATAACCTAGAAAATATAATGACACAACACAGATGGATGAAGATGTACATCCTTTATATTAGGGGGTGTCAGTTCTGGCAAATCGGCACTTACAAATCCGCACTTAAATTTGACCAAATCCACACTTAAATAAGTGCGGATTTCCAAAACACACTAGCCCCAATACTGGTGGATTTCAAAATGAAATAAGTCACTTATTTCACTCAAATCCGCACTTTCTAAACCAAAAGTGCTGATTTAACCATCAAGTCCCATTTCACTGATTTGTCAGAATCATCCCATTCATACGCAGCACTCCGCAGAATAACACTTCATAACTCAAAACATCGTACATCACTTACATCTTCATATCATATCATATAAGAGTTATGCCTTCCTCACTTTCAAATCGTGATAAATTACATAAAGCAATGACTTTCATGGCTCTTGAACTGCTCTTGGACTCTGATTCCGATTCTGATCTAGAAGAAGATTTTGTCGTTTTATCAAAAATGGCCAGGAAACGTTACCTTCTTCCCAAAAAGCCTCAAGTACTTCATACCCCCAAGTACACCATCCAAACACTTCTTAACCTATCTAAACCCAGTTTTAGACAGCTGTTCAGGACTTCTCAGGAATGTTTCCTTAAATTGCTTGAGCTTATTCAGGATCATCCCATATTTCACAATAATTCTCAAAAAGAACAATGACATCCTTCAATTCAATTGGCCATCACACTATGTTGTTTGGGTTCAAATGGTAATGGAGCCGCTTTGAAACGTTTAGAAAATGTCTTTGATTTAGGGTATGGTTCAGTTAACACTTATACCAAATAATGTATCACTGCCATCAACTCCTTGGAATCTCAACTTCTCACCTGGCCAACAAAAGAAGAGCGACTTGAATCATCTCAGGTTATGCAAGCAGAGGGCTTCCCAGGATGTATTGGTTTTGTTGATGGTACTACTATTCCTTTGAGCCAGAAACCTTCTCAAGGTGGAAACAATTACTTTGACCGTAAAAAGAGGTAGATTATTTCTAACTCCTTTCATTCTCTTTGAAACTAACACAAACAAATATATCTTCTTTATAGATATTCAATTAACGTTCAGCTTATATGTGACGTAAACAAAAAATTTATATCATTCTTCGCTGGCTATCCTGGCTCATGTCATGACTCCTACCTCTTCCAAAGAATGCAAATTTCAAATGAACCTGAAAATTTTTTTGATGAAGATCAGTATCTTCTTGCAGATTCTGCTTATGTGAATGGAAAGTATGTACTTCCTGCTTTTCGGGGAGCAGCTTCAGAAGACATTCAAAATGCCAAATTCAACAATCATTTGGCAAAGTCAAGAGTCCGTATTGAACATTCTATTGGAATCTTGAAAGGCTGTTTTTCTAGTTTAAGGGAATTAAGAAGTCCTCTTAGAAATAAATCTGAAATGGAGGCGGTGATCAACTGGATTCTGTGTTGCACTATACTTCATAACCTACTTGCTGACCTCAAAGATCAATGGTTAGAGCTGTATGAAGATGAACAAGTTGATTCACCTCCAACTATATCCAACACTTCTATTTCTCAATCAACTAGTATAAGGGCAAAAATTCTTCCAATAACACTCCAACATTTTTCAACGCAATTTTAATTTTTTTTTTCTTTCTCTTCAAATTATCAATTTGCATGTGTTATTCACTGAGAATGGTAAATTTTTTTGCATATTTTTTTGGTTTTTGAATTTGCTGTTAAAGTCTTATTTTTTTTTCTCTCTGTGTTTTCTTTCATCAACTCAACATGAAATCACATATTTTCAGCAAACGCATATTTTTTCAGTCACTCTCTTTTTTTTCTTCACTCATATCCGTTTTCTCCTCTCTTCCTACATCACTCAATCAATTTCACTTATATTTCTTTTTTCTCAACTCATCTCTCCAGGTAAGTCATTTTATTTTTTTTACTTAATTTTTTGCTAATTTTTTTTTTTTTTTTTTTTTTTTTTTTTTTTTTTTTGGTTTTTTGGTTTTTTTTTTTTTTTTTTTTTTTTGTAAGTGGTTGTTTTTAAATTTATAGGTAAAATTAATCTTTTTTTCTCTCTCTCTCTCTCTTTATCCCCCCTTGGCCTGGTTATTTTCCCACCTTTACCCTCTCCTTGGAATGGATACATCCCCCTTTTCCCCCCTTTGGCTGCCTTATTCCCCCCTCCTTGGCTCACTCTAACCTCCCTTTTCTCACTCTTTGGTCTCATCTCTCCCTTTCTCCCCCTTGTTGGTCTCCTCATATCCTCCCCTCATTCCACTCCACCCCCCACCAAATCCCCCAAATCCCCTCCAAACCCGCCTCTAACCCCCCCTCCAAACCCCCTCCTATCCCCCTCAAATCACCCCCAAATGCTCCCTCAAATCCTTCCTACCCCCCCCCTTAAACATCACTTAACAATTCGTTAACAAATCGTTAAGTTAATGAATGATTGCAGCAAATCGTTCATTAACTTAACAATTCACTAATGAATCGTTAAGTTAACAAATGATTGCAGCGAATCGTTTGAAAATTGGTGTCCTTGGTATTGGTGTGAATTTTAATGTGAAATCCAGAATGAGTGATAATAAAATTAGAAAATAAAAGATATTTGTGGCTGATATCTTCCCATTTGGAGTCACACCAATTCGGTATTCCAACTTTGGTTGCAAGTTCATGATTTTTTTCAAATGCTTTATTACAGTGCTTTTTGAGTCAAAGAGCAAGAAAAGAGTTAAAGGAAGGTAGAGTGTCCCATAAGCAAAAATCTTCATCTTTTTGAGCTTTAGTGATATTCTTGAGCAATGAATATATGCCTATATAATTGAAATACCTAGATGATAATCATATAAGAGTTTCAGAATCCTTATCCTCTAAATATGCAATATAAAAATGTGAAATAAGACAAGTGAAATTTAGAAAAAAGGCTCAACTTCAAAGGTCAAAATCTCAGCAACCACTGAACCTAATTCAAGCCTGTTTGAGGGAAATGAAAGATATGCTTTAGTAGAATCTTAAGTTAAAGGACATGTGATTTAAATAAACCTAACCCTAATTTGTTACATAAAAAAATGAAATAAAAATTTAAATTGGGAAAAAAAAGGCTCAACTTTAACGGTCAATATCTCAGCAACCACTGAATCAAATTCAAAACTGTTTGTGGGAAATGAAAGGTAGCCTTCAGGAGAATCTTCAGTAAAAAGAACATTAGATTTGAATAAACCTAACCCTAATTCCGAGTCTGATTTTCAAAATTTTACAAAAACTTGAAAAGTGGTAATGAAGATGAGATCAAAAGGAGTTTTATAAGTTCACTGTTATCCAGATAAGAGTCATACATATATTTAAGTATGAACTTTTCATAAAAGGAATGAGATATCATATAGGCATGAAAAAAAGGAGATGAAACTTACCTTGATTGAAAAGTAGGAAAAATAGAGTGAGAAAGATTGATGTTGGAATTGTGGGGAAATTGAATATGGAGTAAGTGAGATGCATAAAGAATGTGCAATGTATGTGTTTCAATGAAATGGAGCCAAAAAAAAGTGAAATAAGGGAATGGGGGGATAATGGCCATGCCAAGGAGGGATGAAGAGTAGGGTGATGGAGCTAAAAAAGAAAGTAAAGAGGGAGAGAAAAAAAAGGTTAATTATACCATTGAAATCCAAAATAACCACTTACAAAAAAAATAAAATAAACAGAAAAAAACAAAAAAAATTATAATAGTAATCAAAAAATCAAAAAAAAAGAATAAAGTGACTTACCTGGAGAGATGAGATGACAAAATGAATGAAACCAAATTGTTTGAGGGATGTTGGAGGAGAATAGGAAAAGGATATGAGAGATGAATGAAAATAAAAATCACTGACAAAATATGCGATTTCATGTTGAGCTGGTGAAAGAAAACCAATGAGCCATCCAAAAAAAAAAATTTCACCGTAAATTCCAAAAAAAAAAATGAATATGCAACAAACCAAAATACCAACCCAAGTGAATGAAGTACACAAAGAGGATATTTGGAGAGTACAAAATGGTATGGGAAAGAAAGGGATGATGTGGCCAACATGTGGTTTTGAAAAAAAAATCACAAAAAAAGTGCTGATTTGAGGTCAGAACTGACACCCATAGAAAAAAGATTAAGAAGTAGAAGAAATAAGTAAAAAAGAATGTAAACATGCCTGGCCAAAATATTGAAAATGTCAGGAAGGGGTGTGTGCCAAGGATTGATGGGTAGGTAGCGAGGAAGGTCAGTGTGTCACATGTGACAGGGATCGGGTAAGAAAGGAAGGGATGTTTTGTGGCCAAAATGTGGTTGTGAAAAAAAACGGGAAAAAAGTGCTGATTTGAGGTCATAACTGACACCCTTTTTTGAAATAAGTGACTTTTTTGCAAAATTTAAGTGCTGATTTGGTTTGAAATCTGCACTTAAGTTAAGTGCAGATTTGCCAGAACTGACACCCCCTATTGTAGGAGAAATGATGGCAAAAAATTACAAAAATTTTAAGGAAGCTTTCAATACACAAATCAAAATGTGGTGCCTTATAATCATTATCTCTCTAAAATATTTAGTTTTCATATAAATGTGGAAGTGGCAACTACAATATCTTCAGTCAAGTATCTCTATAAATATGTGTGCAAGGGTTATGATAGTTACTCAATGGTCCTGCAGACTGACAGAATAATAGATGAGCAAAGGAGTATCTGGATAGTAGGAATTTTTCAGAAGTTTAAGCAAGATGGAAATGGTTTGCTTTTCCACTTCATGGTCATGAACCAGCAGTTAAAAATTTACAGCTCCATTTTCCCAATCAACAGACAGTTATATTTAATCTTAGGGGGGAAACGTCAACTGAAGGTACTCTGTAGGAAACAGGAAAACCACCCTAACAGAGTGGTTTACAGAATTCTCTAATTCCCCAACTGCTGAGGTGGCCCAGGGGGTCAGCTCCTCTGATGCTCCAATCCAGTTTGTTTGGAATGTGTGAGTCCTTAGGATTTTCTTCTATAATATTACTCCTTCCTAATTCAAAGTTGGTGTGCAGAAGTAGCAAAAAGTGGACAATTCAACAAATAGACAAAACCATTGGGGGTGTTGCCTTTTGTAGACCAAATGCTCAAGAGAAGTTTTACTTGTGCCTTCTGCTTTACCATGTGGCTGGACCAATAATCTATGAAGCTCTGAGAAATGTGCATGGTGTCCAACATCAAACCTTCAAGGCTTCTTTCTTAGCATATGGTCTTTTTAAATATAATTCTGAATACAAGAAATGCTTGGATGAAGCATCATTAATGAAGACCGGGAATCAACTCAGAAAAATTTTCACTTCTATTCTAATCTGGAATCATCCTGCTTATCCATTGGGTCTTATTGAATCACACATTTTTGAACTTGAAGATGACTGCCAAAATATCCTTCATACAAAGTCTCACATTTTTCAGCCTTCCAACCAACAAATCAGAAATTAAACTTTGAATTATATTAGCCTCCTGCTTAATAAACAAGGTTACTCTTTATCTTAATACAGACTTCCTGAGCCAGCACAAACCTTTTATCTATCTACAGGTCAGCTCATCTTGGAAGAACAGTCATATGACAGGCAGGAGCTTACTGAAAAATGGAGAAATAAGTATCATTTGTCCAATGCAGACCAGAAAAATGCTTTTGATGCAGTTACACAGGTCCATGAATCTGGAGAGGGTGGTATATTTTTCTTTGATGAACCTGGGGGAACCGGTAAAACATTTTTTGAAAACATGATCCTGGTATGGTTCAGAGGTCACAGAAACATTGCTCTTGTGGTTTCTTCTTCAGGGATAGCATCTATACTTCTAGAAGGGGAAGGAAAGCTCATTTGAGGCTTAAGATTCCAATTGATATAAATCAAGATTCATATTGTCGTATTAAAGCACAGAGTGACCTAGATATAATTTTGAGGATGAAAAAGTTGATCATATGGGATGTATCTCCAGCACAACATTGCCATTTTTCTGAGGTTGTGGATAGAAGTTTACAGGGTATACTGAAAAACAATCTTTCTTTTGGGGGAATTGTTATGCTTTTTACTGGTAAGCATTTTCAAATAACATCTAACTATTAAAACTTCTTTTTTATTAAATAAATGGATAAATATATATTTCCATTTCCATTATCATACATTTTTACTTATTCCAAAATATATTACTTTCTCATAACTTTATGTCATTCTTCAGGGGACTTTAGACAATGACTTCCAGTTGTACCAAAAGGATAAAGAGGACAGATATTATCTTCAACTTTAATTCACAGATATATCTGGCCAAAATTTAAAAAACTCCACCTGACCATCAACATGAGTCTTTTTCAGACAGGAATGAGTGATGAGTAAGTACAAGATTCTGCCTGTTTTTTGAGTGGATGAATCAAATAGGGGAAGGAAGAACACCAAATCCAGATTTGTTGGAGATTCCTTCTAAACACTGTGTTTCCAGTGGTCCTGATGGGTTGAAAGAATTAGTCACTGTGTTATACCCTGGAATTAATTCTTTGGATAACAGTAATGAAGAGGTATTTAAAAATTAGGTCCATCCTAGCCGCAAAAAATGTGGATACAGATGAATTTAACAAATTGGTTCTGAATATTCTATCAGGAAGAATATCAACTTTTTATAGCTCTGATCAAGCTATTTATGATGATAGATTACTAAAAAATTTATTTCTAATAGATTACTTAAACACTATCAATTTATCAGGTTTTTCTCTACACTCTTTGTCACCAAAGAAGGGTTTCACCATCATGTTACTTTGTAATATTGACCCAGCTGCAGATTTATGTAATGGAATAAGGCTGGTGGTTTCACATATTGAAAGAAATGTGATAGAAGCATGTATACTCTCTGGACCATATGAAGGAAATTGGGTGTTTATCCCAAGGATCACATTGGAGAGCTCACCCAATTCCAGTATTCCTTTCCCACTGCGCATAATTGAGCTACCTATTAGATTAGCTTATAGAATGAAAATTAAAAAGGCCCAAGGTCAATATTTAGAAATTGTAGGTCTTAACCTGGAATCACCAGTTTTTGCACATGGTCAGTTATATGTAGCACTTTCAAGGGCCAATTACAGTGGAAATGTCTATGTACTATTACCTGAGAAAGTTGAAGGAAGGGAAGTAAATTTTGTATAAAAAGAAGAACTAATTAATTTTATTTAATATTTATTGTGAAAGGGAGGGAGTTTAATAAAAATAATACACTTGTATTGACCTTTAGCCTTGATTCCATCCAAGGCTAAGATCACTCACATCTGGGACCAATGTCTGGATGTATAATCATGTCAATCATGCATATTCTACACTTTTATAACAAAAATCCTGATATTTGGCCCAGAATTTTAATCATGCCAATTATGCATATTCAAGACAGTTATAACAAACATCCAGGCTAAAGGTGTGGATGTGTAATCATGCCAATCATGCATATTCAACACAGTTAAGACAAACATTTTGGCCAAAGCCCTGGATGTATATGTCATGCGCCACGTGACACTCGAGGCAAAAGTAGCTCATTAAATTAATAATAAGAGGCTCAAATCCATACTCAAAGTTCAGAAAGAAATTCTCCATAGAAACTGCGACTTTCCTTTGTGTACTCCCTATTCAACTGCGCTAGCCTAAACTCTAAATCTAAATTAGTCAATCTCTCAATAGTGTGTGTTAGTCTTTTTCTCAATAAGTGACGCACAGCGCAATAGTTAATATAATAGTACATTAAAAGGTTTATGAAATGTCTGTGGGTTATTAAGGGGTAGTGAGTATGGACGGAATGGTTAGTGAAGGATTAAAGGGTTAACAGATGTTAGTGAGGAGGGTCCAGGTGTAACGGATGTATATTAATGGTCTGTGGTGCGTGGAATAGTGGATGGGTATGAGGTCAATGCGAGGAGGAGTAAAGGATATAAAAGGGGTTGGGTATTTGGTTCGATACTCTTCAGAATTAAATTATAAAACGTATTTATAGTTAATAGTGGTAAAATCTTTTCAGTTAAATCATTATTATTGTATCTTTCTTTAGTTTCTCAATAATAATTTCTAAATCCTAAATCTTTGATTGTTGAGTTTCCAACCCTTCATGAGATCTTAAGAATTTTAATATTACCTTTCAATTATATTAGAATCCTTCTCAAACATAGCTCGAAGCAGTAGTTCTTCCTTCAAGTCAACTTCAAATCACTTCCTCAAATCATTCCTCTGCTTCAAAGAAGTCTCTAAGCTCCTCATCTCACTTACAGGAACATCCTCAACCTTGTGCGTAGGTCGTCCGGTGACAGTATAATTTAATTCTCCGTAGTTCTCATTCTTTGCACTACTACGCCCCTTTTCAGGTGTTTCTCTAAATTCTTAAAATGGCACCTGTTCAACGCACTCCTCCTATGGGCGCTACTACTATAGCTCGCACCAGAGGCAGGCCAACAGACACTTGGCCTGTTTCCTACACTCACTCCTTGGAGCCATTCAACCTTAGGGAACGGCAACATTCAGTCCAATCTGTAAAAGACATCCCACAAGATTTTGATGATTCTAGTGATGATGAAGAAGGAGAGGATAAAATGCACGAGGCACCATCCGCCCCTGCTAATCACCCTTCTGGTCAACCTTCTGAACCTGGACCATCTAATTCTCTGGAAGATTTCATCAGACTTTTCATGAAAACTCTTTCAAATTCAACGTCTTCAGAGGGATCTAAATTCAAAACTCCTTCTATGAAATCTCCTGATAAATTTGATGGAGAAAATCCAGACAGATTGCGGCCCTTCTTGAAAACCTGCAAGCTCCTGTTCCATAATGACCCTCGAACCTTCAATAACGACTGATCAAAGATTGTTTATGCTTCTTCATTCCTGGCCGGAAAAGCAGCAAGATGGTTTGAACCTTATCTTCGCATGCTCTCTTTGACCGAAACCCACTTACTTATTAATAACTGGGAAAAGTTCGAAGACCAACTCTTCACGTTGTTTGGTGACCCTAACAAAACTGACAACGCAGAAATTGAACTTGATTTTCTTTGCAT
Source organism: Hemileia vastatrix (assembly GCA_030280995.1). Taxonomy (NCBI): domain Eukaryota; kingdom Fungi; phylum Basidiomycota; class Pucciniomycetes; order Pucciniales; family Zaghouaniaceae; genus Hemileia; species Hemileia vastatrix. Next base: position 6,084,558 of record JASXTE010000011.1, read on the forward strand.
GAGTGATAATGGTAAAGCCTCTGAATATATCTCAAACTTCAGAGCACTTCAAAATTGAGTAGGTTGGAATGATGCTGCCCTCAAGTATCATTTCAAAAAAAAAGACTTCCTTCAAGGATTCTGGATCAGTTAAATCTTCACGGTCAGAAGATGACTACTTTAATGGATTTAATGGATCAAACCCTCGAACTCGACGGCTTCTACCAAGGAGGACTTCAACATCGTCGATACGCCAACAAATCTCAAGGCCTAAATTTTAAATCGGGACCTTCTTCACACACACAGACAACTCAATCCTCCTTGATCCAATCCAAACCCAATAAGGGAAAGGACAAACCTCGACCAAAAAGCTCGACCCCAGGCGATATCAGTAAAGTACTGGATCCTAAAGGGGAACTTAAAGAAGCTGAGAGGAAGAGACAATCAGATAATGTGTTATGTATGTATTGCGGGGGTAAGAACAAGCTTGAAGATTGTGTGAAATTGAAGGAAAGAGAAGGTACTAGTTCGAAGTCAAAAAACTAGTAGATAGTTTACTTGTGTGCAAAGCAAACTATCTTATCTCTCCCAGTGCACAGAACCTCCATGTCTTAATGACTGGAGTTGCCTTAAATTGCTTGAGATTAATTCTTTTTAAGGAGGATATCCCCTTCAGTTGTCTTATAGACTCTGGAGCTTCAATTTCTTTTGTTAGTTTATCTTTTGCCGAGAAGTTACAGCTGACATTTACAGATATCGATTGAACTCCAATTTATTTGGTCAAATCTGAGGAACCCAAATATTGGGTCAGTAAGAAAGTTTTATGGGTTTTCAACTTTCCGAACTTTCCCCCCTTAGAGTGGGAATTATCAGTCTTGGATGCCCCAAGGATGGATGATACCATTCTTGGCCATGACTTTTTAACGCATTGGAATCCTGAAATCGATTGGACACGGGGATTGATCACCCCACGTACTAAGTATATTTCTGATTCTTTAATGCAGGTCAATAGGGAGTTAAACAACCCGCCTGACAATTTCCTGCTAGACGACAAATCTCTTCCAGATTACTTGCAAGCATCTGATCTTTCTTTAAATGAGCAATTGGCTAACCCTTCTAGCTTGATGACTTCACTCAAAGAGGATTTAAATTGCCTCGAAGTAATAGAATTATGCTCTCTCAATTTTGGTCTTCCCTCGACAGATTCCCTCAAAGATGATGAGGACAACCAAATCGACGTTGAAGCCATTAAATAAACTCTACCAGAAATCTATCATGATTTCCTTGATGTTTTCTCAATCCGCAAGGCCAATATATTACCACCTCATCAACCCTACAACCAGCAAATAGAGTTAATAGGTCCAGTACCTCCGGCAGGTCCTGTCTATTCTTTGTCAAAGGACAAATCTCAAGTCCTTCGAGTCTACATTGCAGAGAATGTAGCCAAAGGTTTCATCAGAGCCAGTAAATCTCCAACCGGCTCCCCTGTTCTTTTTGTAAAGAAAAAGGACGGTAGTCTTAGGTTGTGTGTTGACTATAGAATGCTCAACACAGTCACTAAGAAGAATGCATATCCTGTTCCTCGTATGTCATTGCTTCTTACCCTTTTTAATGGTGCTAATTTCTTTTCTAAAATTGATCTTAGAGGCGCTTACATTCTTATTTGCATTGCGGAATGTCATGAACCACTGACTGCAATGCGCACTAGATTTGGTAGTTTTGAATATTTAGTTATGCCTTTTGGATTGTGTAACACACCATCAACTTTTCAAACTTTTGTCAATGACATCTATCAAGATGTTGTTGAACAATTTGTTCTCGTCTATTTAGATGATATTTTAATTTTCTCAAAGACACTAGATGAACATATTCATCATGTTTGACAGGTTCTAAATTGACTTCGAGATCACAGTCTCTATGCCAAGCATAATAAATGCAAATTCCACCTAAAATCTATTGATTTTTTGGGTTTTACGTTATCCACTGATGGTTTAGTCATGGACGACAAAAAAGTCCAAAAAATCCTGGAATGGCCTGAGCCCAAATCTGTTAAATCCCTCCAGGTGGGCTGAATTCCTGTCTGAACTTCCTTTTTCTATTTCCTATCGCCCAGGTAAGAACTGCATTCACCACACAATATGGGGGGCGGACTTGCTAGCAAGTCCGCAACCTTGGACCCAAACTCACCGAACACACATTGAGCTATTGATAAAGGAGCCATACAATCAGGAATGAACACCACTCAGAAGAACAGTTTTAGGTGGGTGTTCAAGTAGAGTTCAGTATGGGTTCAGTATGAGTTCAGTCTGAGTTCCATCTGAGTTCCATCTGAGTTCAGGTTGAGGACTTGCTAGCAAGTTCACCCCCTATATTGCGTAGTGATTGTCCCATATATCTTGTCATGTTGGGACAAGGTTTACCCACAGTTGGGGGACGCATTTGCTGACAAGAACCCAGCAAATGTGAAATCAATCTTCAACAAATCAATGTTAACGACTCATCAACTTAATTCAATGACAATTCAATCTTTTCAAAATCCATTATCCAACATCCTCGAAGCTCAGTCAAAGGACAATTATTGTTTAGGGTTAAAAGACAAAATACTCTTGAAGAAAGGGGCCAAAAGATTTAGTATTGAATCAGGTCTATTACTTTTCAAGGGTAGAGTAGTCATACCCGACAACAATGAAATAAAATTATGTATTTTCAATAGTTGACATGAATCTCCATTAGCTGTTCATTTTGGGGTTGATAAAACCTACCAGTTAATAGCAAGCAAGGGATTTCTTCTGGCCAGGTATGACCAGGGAAATCAAGGCCTATATAAAAGCTTGTTACAAATGTAATAGGAATAAGGCTCCCCATCACCAGAAGTATGGGTTGCTTCAACCACTTACTATTCCCTCTAAACCTTGGGAATCTTTATTGATGGATTTTATTTCTCAACTTCCTCTCTCTAATAATTTTGATGCTATATTAGTAATAGTGGATAGATTTTCAAAAATGTCTATTTTTATTAAAACCACTACTACTGCTACTGCAGATGATTTGTCAAAATTGTTTCTAGAATATGTATTTTCCAAACACAGCTTACCTAATGATATTATTTTAGATAGAGGCTCATTGTTTGTATCCACATTCTGGACTCAACTGTGTCAAAAACTCAATATCACGAGGAACCTCTCCACAGCTTATCACCCTGAAACCGATGCTCAAACCAAAAGGGTCAACCAAATCCTCAAACAATATCTTCAAATGTATTTCAGTTACCAACAAGATGATTGGACCACATGGTTACCATTGGCCAAATTTGCTTATAATAACTCGACTCATTCTTTGACACAACAATCTCCTTTCGAAACTGTTTATGGAAGACATCCTCGATTCAACTCAATCCATGTAGGAACTAATAATCCTGCGGAACATTATCTTCGAACCATATCACGACTCCAAGAGGAACTTAAATCAAATTTGGAATTAGCGGTTCAAAGGTACAAGGAACAGGCCGACAAACATCAATAAACTGCTCCTTCTTTTAAACCAGGAGACAAAGTATGGCTCAACGCACGAAATATTCAAACAACTCGACCATCAAAGAAACTGGCTGAAAAACGCTTGGGGCGGTTTGAAATCGACTCTGAAGTCTCTAAAACTGCATTTCGACTCAAGCTACCTCCTAAATGGCAGGCTATTCACCCTGTTTTTCACATATCTCTTCTGTAACTGGCTCGAGAAATATACCCAGGCAAGAACCAACCTCCTCCGGATCTGGTCGAAGTAGAAGACCATCTAGAGTGGGAAGTAAGCCATATCCTTGATTCAAGAATGCGCAAGGGGAAACTTCAATACCTTGTGGAATGGGAAGGCTTCCTTGATGACTCAGACAAAACATCCTGGGAACCAGCCATCAATTTTTCTAACACCCCTGAACTCCTAAAATCTTTTCATCTTAAATACCCTTTAAAACCAAAACCTTAAAACTCTCTTTTATTTTTTTTTCTCTTTTTTATTTCTTTCTTCTCTTATCTTTTCTTCTTTTTAAAATCTAAATCATCTTTACTTCTAAAAAATTCTTTAATTTTGTTTTCTTCTTTATTCTTTTTCTTTTCAAAATTTTTCAACCTTCTTTAAAATAAATAAAATATAATTTAAAATAAAATAAAATGAAATAAAATTCAAATTAAAATAAATAAATAAAATTTCAAGATAAAAATAAATAAAATAAAATAAAATAAAAATAAAATAAACCAAATTAAAATAAATTAAATTAAAATTAAAATCTTTTTTCTTTAAAAAATTTTTACTTCTTTTTCTTTTTTCTTTTCAAATTTCTATATACTTTCTTTCTCTAAAAATTTTTTTTCCTCGAACTATCAAAATTTTTCACAAACATTACACAACCATCTTTCTCGAACTTCACTTTAACCTCTAAATCACTCTTTTAAATTCTTCAAAAAAATTACTTCTTTCCTTCAAAATCCTCTTAAAATTTTTTATTTCTTCTTTTTTTTCAAATAACTAAAATCCTCAAATAAACTTTCATAAATAACAAATTGTTTTTTTCTTTAAATTTTATTTACAACAAAATTATTTCAATCAACTATTTCTTTTTTCTTTCTTTTTTCTTACTTAATTCTTTCTTTTCGAACTTTAAAATTAAAACTCCTTCAATCAAATATTCTTTCTTTTTTCTTTCTCTCATTTAAACTTCTTCTTTCAAAATTTTAAAACAAATTCTATTTAAATATTTTTTCTGTCTTTTTTTTTCTCTCCAAATCTTATAATAAATATATAATAAAATAAAATAAAAAGTTAAAGTTCTAAATAAAACAACAAAATAAAATAACTAAATACAAATTGTTTTACTTTTCTTTTCTTTCTCTTTCTTTTCTTTTTCATTTTAAATTTTCTCTTTTATCTTCTCCTGAACCAATCCCTTCATCTTCTCCAAAATTTTCCTTATCTCCTTTCTACATTTTTCAAAATTCTCCCCCTCTCCTACCGGAATCAGTTCTCCAAGTTCCAGTAGCTCCTCGGCTACGTCAAAGGAAGAGGCATCGATAATCTTATTGATTTCGCCGCTCAAGTCTTCAATAAATCTCAACTGTCGAACCTGACGAGGCTTCTTTGACCATACCTGATTGAGGGTTTCTTTGTGTTTCTCCCTTGAGGTAACCGCCAGTAATCTATCTTTGACTGACACTGCCACTTCCACAGCAGTGGGTTCCACAAGGGTCGCTTCCACATTTAAAGCTTCCTCCATAGGGACTTCGATGATGACGTCTGAATTCTAAAACAAAATCATCAGTACCTAAATTTCTAAAATATCAGGAAATAGACTTACTTCAAAAATAGGGTCAACCTCCAAAAATAATTTTGGAGTGACCTCCACCGCCACATCCCTCTCCTCTTTGTCATCTTCAATGACCACCCTTCACTTTTTCGGGGTCCTCCTCGACCAACTTGTCAACTTCCTCTTCTACTACTTGCTTCTTGCTCGCAGCCCGAGTCACCCAGGTTGCCACATCATCCTCATCCTTCTCCTCACTCTCCCCCACTGATTGATCGTCCCCAATTTAGAAGTCCCAAATGTCTTTGACTACTTCCTTCGTCTTAGGGATTACCCAATATTTTGTCTTAGTGAACCGACTCTCGATATCGGCATTCTTTGACAAGGTGTCACACGCCACCCTTCTCCATCGGCAAAATTTGCACTTCTGGCAAGGCCCTTGTGTCGCCGTGCTTTCTACGCAAAAATATTCCATTGACTCGCAGGCCGTGCAAGTCTTGGAAAACTGTCGTGTAACAATACCCCTATCCGCTTTAGGGTGTGGGGAAATCCGTCATAGAAGGGAAGTTAGTGTGGGAAGTATGTCTTACACTTAACGGAGCTTGCGTTCTTATACCTGGGCATCTGTCACACACCACGTGACACTTGAGGCAAAAGTAGCTCATTAAATCAATAATAAGAGACTCAAATCCATACTCGAAGCGCAGAAAGCAATTCTCCATAGCAACTGCAACTTTCCTTTGTGTACTCGCTATTCAACCACGCTAGCCTAAACTCTAAATCTAAATGAGTCAATCTCTCAATAGTGTGTGTTAGTCTTTTTCTCAATAAGCGACGCACAGCGCAATAGTTAATATAATAGTACATTAAAAGGTTTATGAAATGTCTGTGGGTTATTAAGGGGTAGTGAGCATGGACGGAATGGTTAGTGAAGGATTAAAGGGTTAACAGATGTTAGTGAGGAGGGTCCAGGTGTAACGGATGTATATTAATGGTCTGTGGTGCGTGGAATAGTGGATGGGTATGAGGTCAATGCAAGGAGGAGTAAAGGATATAAAAGGGGTTGGGTTTTTGGTTTGATACTCTTCAGAATTAAATTATAAAACGTATTTATAGTTAATAGTGGTAAAATCTTTTCAGTTAAATCATTATTATTGTATCTTTCTTTATTTTCTCAATAATCATTTCTAAATCCTAAATCTTTGATTTTTGAGTTTCCAACCCTTCATGAGATCTTAAGAATTTTAATATTACCTTTCAATTATATTAGAATCCTTCTCAAACATAGCTTGAAGCAGTAGTTCTTCCTTCGAGTCATCTTCGAATCACTTCCTCGAATCATTCCTCTGCTTCAAAGAAGTCTCTAAGCTCTTCATCTCACTTACAGGAACATCCTTGACCTTGTGCGTAGGTCGTCCGGTGACAGTATAATCATGTCAATCATGATTACTCAACATTATTATGACTAAAATCCGGGCCAAAGGTAAGGATGTTTAAGGATTTCTACAATATGATGTGCATATCACGCAGGAACACACATCCTGGCCAAAGGTTTGGATGTGTGCGAGGCTGCTGACCATCTGCATCACAGATGGGTAGCAGGCTTCTATGCATTATTTTCAATAATAACCTCAAGAATGGTTCCCAGATTTCACTACCACACTAAAAATAACCTATTTAGTCAAGGATTTACTTGTGCAAGAGCCTTCAAAGATTCTGCATTCAGTCACTCCACATTTCACATTGTATTTTGGGTTTCTCAATGGTTTTTCAGGCTATATTGGTCATTTTTAGATGGATATTTCACATATAAATTTGTAATAATTAATACCTTACTTTATAATAATAATTCCCTTAATTAGAAATTATATTTAGGTCCTTTATTTCCTTATTAAGTCTTTTATTTTAAGAATTATACATATATACTCTCATTTTAGTTATTACTTTATTCTGATGGATAAAACCCTGTTATTTTTTTATTTTATAATGCAATCTTCTTCTTCTTTTACTATTGGTTGATCCTTGGGTTTATGGGCTTGTGTCACATCTATATTGGGGTGTCATTGATTGTGTAAAGGATTGGTAATTCAAGGGGAACATTTGGGAGTATCTGGGTATAAAAGGTGGAGGTTTTGGGCTTATATTCTACATTCTTTTACATCACTTTACAAATATATAATGAAACCAATATAATAAATATTCATTAGTACTTTTAAAATCTTTTAAATGGTTTTTAAATCATTATTTCTGTTTTTCTGCCAACTGTAAGCTGTATACCATTTATAACAAATGAGATTTAATTACTGAGACCATTATATTGAATTATATTTTAATACTCAATTTGATATGGAGAGCTCAATTCATACTCAATCATTAAAATCTTCTAGAAAACTGACTAATAAAGCTATTTGCATCTCTGTACTTGAACTCAGCTTGACAAAAGTGGTCAATTTTTTGTAAAACCTCACTGAGACTTGAATTTTAATTTTTCCTGATGATATTCCCCATCTTTTGAAATTCTCACTCAGATTTCGTGCACATATGACCACTTCAAGCAGCAGCTTCAAAAGTTCCACAGCTCCAAAATCACTCAAGTATGGAGTGTAAGGGAGTGTAAGGGAGCTTAGTATTGTGTATAATCTAGTATTAGCTGCACCCCCATTCAAATCTCAGCCACTAAAGCTTTAAGTTTAGTTGAATGCTGACAATTTCTGGCTTGAGAATTGAGCATATTATACTAAAAATTTGGAAATTTTTCACTTATTTTTTTGCTTATAAATTTCAATTTAGTTATAGTTAGGGAAAAAACATACATAGTAAAACTTGAGAGTCAAAATAACAAGAAATTATAATAATAATACTGGGAGTCATCAAGATGGTAGTGGTATAGGGAAAGTATGAGCAATGGAAAAAATTAATCTTATATTATGTGGTGAAGACAACTTATTTCTGGGAACTTTACAGTGGGGTGACAAAATTTTCCACCTGCTTTTATTTAATCATATCTTAATAAATACTAACTTTACATGCATGCAAAATAAAACCTCATAACTCAGACAACCATGTAGAAAATAATAATTGTAATAATTTTTTTATTTTAAAATGTTTTTATAAAAATAATGAAGCTATGAAAAATGATAACCATTATCTCACCAATGGGTAGAGCCACCATTAGCATCTACCACAGCCTGCATCTTTAAAGGGATAGATGCAATCAAATTCTCTAATTATTTGCCTGGGAGGTCATCCAAGGCCTGTTGTATAGCCTTGTAAATTTCAGGTATGGTTTTTGGTTGATAATAAGTGGAAATTACATCTTTGAGGTGCTTCCAAAAATTCTCAATTGGATTGAGATTGGGTTACTGGACTGGAAAGTATAGCATCTTGTGTAAGCTTACAGAACTTTGAAAGTTGTTAGAAATTTGAGAAGTATGAATGGGGGTGTTATATTCCATTAGTTTAAGTTGGTTTTTTCCATTATTTTTTGCAAGCCAGTGGAGTAACTTTGAAAGATATACATTTTAAATAAAGTGTTTTTTTGTTTACTTCTTGGGAGGAAGAAAAACAAAAGGGCCCTTCACATTGCAATGAAAAGAGCCACATACCATTACATAAGAACTTCCACTCTTGAAAGTGGGTGTGAGAAAATCCTTATCAAACTTTTATTTTTCTTAAAAAAACACTAATAATTGTTTCCTGCTTACCAATCCCAAAGCTGGACTTATCAGACCACAGGACCAAGTTCCAATCACTCACCATCCAGCTCAAGTGCTCAAGAGAAAACTTGAAATCTTGAATTTCATTTCTAGAATTGATAAATGGCTTTTTAACAGAAATCCAACTATGGAAGCCAAGTTCCTTTGCAGATTGGGAAAAGGCTTGTGCAGATATGTTTGAGATAAGTGTGTCATAAATTTCAGTTTTTTTTAACTTTCAGTTTTTTGAGGCTTTGGGATATATCATGCATGTCATTCTTGGTTTTTTGGTGAGGTCAACCAGAGCAAGAGGAAATTTCCACTGTGCTAGTGACATCATGTTTTTTGATGATATCATGCACAGTGGTCTGAGGAGAACCATAATGGTGTGTGATTTGGTAGGGATTGGCACCCCACATTAACATACCAGCTATTTTGGCTTTCTCCTTGGTTTTCAAATTCTGCTTCACAGCTAGAGATTGAGGTATATGTGGAGAGGTTGGGCGAAAAAGAGGGTAAGGAGAATAAATCAGTATTACCCTGGTGGTGTGAGTAGCAGTGGTGGTGGCATGGGGAGGAAAATGAAAAAGGTGATCATGAAGATTGTGCTTGCACCAGGTGGAAACTTTTGCCACCCCACTTTATAGTACCCCACAAGAAGTCCTTACAATTTTTTTGCATATGCTCTTCTGCCAGCCACCACCTCATACTCACCATCATACTCACATTTTCTTACTGGCTCACATGTTTCTTATAAATCTTATAAAGTAAACCTATCTCAATTTTCTTTTTGTATTTCAGACTTTTGAAAAAAAGCACTGTTAAAGTGGCCAATATAGACATTTCACAATAAAGTGCTACCAGTAAACTATAGCCCTATGGTAAAGACAATCACCAGCAATTTGACCCCCATTTTCTTCAATAACTGCCTCAATTTTTTTAGGCATTGAATAAGCAAGATTAGTGTAAATTCAAATTGGCATGCCATCCCAGACTGTGTGTAATTCAGTAATCATTTCATCCTTTGTGTGGTGGTGAAAAAACATTGTAAACCAAACCATCATCTATGACATTGCATATCATCGTTTTCTTTGATTTTTCAGGTTTGAGTAAACTACCATGTTTTTCAATTTTGGCTTGAAATTTGTGTTTTTTAGAGAGTGATATTTCATGCTAAGAAAACAAATACTCAAAAATCAATACTGAAGCAGGATTTAGAGATGTTAGAAAGGATTGAAGGTAAGTGGTAGAAGGTGGATGAGAAGCCAAGAGTTTGTGTTCTTTCCAATAAGAAAGTCTTTTGAATATCTTGAATGACATTTCAAACTGAAAAAATATTGTGATGGTGAGTATGAGGTAGTGAGAAGTTGAGAAAGGTGGTGGTTGGTGGGAGAGTAGTGTGTGCAAAAAAAATTGTGAAGACTTGCAGGGTACGGTACATTGTCAATTTTAAGATATTCAATATGGAATGTATAATGAATAAGTAAGATCATAATTAACATGAAATCTAACAAAAAGGTAATATTGAGTTGCGTAAAGGCAATTGAGAAAATGGAAAGTGATACATTAACCAAGAGATAAAGAGGAGATGATTTTAAAATTTTTCTCATATGCTACTCGTATGGTAAAAGTATTCAGCTTGGACCTTTGACTCACTTGCAGGTCCTCTCCCTATGGCTCCTGATGATAATGACACACAAAACATGGGGTAGTTTGAGTCTGTCCACTTTCCAAGACCAGCGGTTAACATACTATCAAGTCCACTTGGTTAAATCCATCACAAAAAATCCAAGGTTCTGTTTTGTAATAGGAATCAATGAAGTTAATTTTTTCTTTTTTTACCCCAAGAGGAAATATACAGTCCCAAAACTTGGTTTATACTAGTGAGCTACTAGTGAGTAACTGTTAGTTTTCTTGTATTGATTAGATTATGCATCAATAAAATCGCATAGTAATTCCAGCTATAGATATATATTTAAAGTAGCAAGCAAGTACTATCCAATATATTTCTATGGAAAATCACAAAACCAAAATATTATCGTAAAATGAGAGAGTTGTTTAAAGTAGTTTTAAATAGCACAATAACACTAGAAAAATGAAGGGTTCAAGAGGTCAGTTGTTGAATGATTTATGGAAAATTATGTAACACAAAAAAATTATCCAGAAACAACAAGTCTTATTGTGAAAAATTAAACTCTATACATTAAAGCTATAGTTAATTTAAGAAGATAATTTTCATGTTAATCAATTTATTAATATTATTTTTTCTGTTTATCTTCCCTCAAGAATCTTTTTTATTCACATTCCTCTAACATTCCAGAATATTGGAAAACTTAAATTTTGTTTAATATCTTATCTATGTCTTCACACATGAGACTATAAAACCATACTCACACATTGTATAGCCCTTTTAAGTTGCTCAAAGCATGAAAATCCATCAATGGTGCTTTGCTACTCTTCATTATTTCAGGAATCTGCTTTAAAATTGTTACAGGGTGGTAACCCAAATAATCTACATGTATAAGATATGTTGTGTACTATTAGGTGGATACTTGCTATAATCTAGCTACCAAATCTTAAATTTTATCCCCAGGAAAGAATGATCATTTTTTCCTGGTGGATTTTTTTTTTTTTTTTTACTTCTGGTTTTGAGGTGAAACACCTCTATTTCAAGAAAAAAAAGCTTGTGGTTCTCTTTCCTCTTATCCTTTTCAAAAAGCTTCGGAAATCTAACATAAACTCAAAATTTTAGCGAGGAATGTGAGATAAGATAACCACAAACTTTTTGTTGAAATAGCTGTAAATTGTCATGGACAATAAATTTAAACTACGGGTTCATACAAGTTCTGAAACTTGAATTTTTAATGGGATTATTTTAGTAATGAAGATACGGCGTGTCGCTGATGGATTTAACCTTCATTTGCAAGACAGTAGTCCTCTTTTTCAACTCTCAGCCCAACGGGGGACTGTGAGCAGCGTCGTTTTTTTATTTTGGATTTAGAAAAATTGTTTCCGAGGGTCTTAATGTCATTCAATTAATGCATATTTCAGAGGCTTGCATTCAACTTTAGGTGTTAAAACCCTTCCTCAAAACCATCTTCGTGATGTTACTAAGAATTGTCCTCTGGATTTGCTTTGCTAATCAATCCACTTTTCCAAACAAAAATTCGGATCACCAGGTCATCTGAGTTGATTAAATGATACGTAATAAATTATTATTCGACGTTTATTTACCCTTCAATTTTGATATCATTTTCTGAATAATGAGAAAATGTGTTCTGCCTTGTTTTCTTGATTAGCTGGGCAAGGTTTTGCTTTCATATATGTCCAAGAGTATATATATGCTGTTTCAATGAGGTTGAATTTGTCTATCAATATACATTTGTTTTGATGAGATAAGAGCATTTGACTAAATTTATAGGGTTGGTAGTTTTTGTAAGGAAGTAGACTGCAGAAGGAAATTTGATCTAGAGTTCAATTGCATATTTCCTTAGCTGGCCTTCAACTTAAACAATAGCATTTCGTATTTTTTAAGCGAATGCTCTGACATGATTTTGGTGAGGGCACAATCCGCACTTTGCAAATTTTATCTAATACCCATTGCGGACTCCTCGGCCTGAGTAAGAGAATTCGTAAGCATCTTACTATAAATGTATTGCATTTGTCTAGTAATTGTGACCTGATAACAACAAAAAAAAAAATTAAAAACTTGCAGGTAAATTACTATTGGCTGTGAGCCAAATATGACAATGAGATTATTTTTCAAAAGCTTTCAAACCAAAGAGTGGGGCCAAAACCCTTTTCCAATAGTTCCACTTCAATCTTTTTTGTCAACATTAGGGATAAGTGAGTCTGTCCTACAGCACACTAGAAGGAATTGATCATTTATTCTTAGATCCTAGCTTACTTCCCATACGAAAAAATCACAGGTCGACTTTTACACTTCATTCTACTAAAGCAAGTAGGCCAACAGTTTTTATAATTACATGAACTGTCAACGTGAAATCACCTCATCCCATCATCTTGTCACTATCTCCACAAGGCTTATTGATAAATTGTTCAGCTCTAGTGATGAAGTAATCATTGACGATATCTTTAAAAAGTGTCAAAATAAGGGAGTATATGTTTTGCTAAAAGATCAAGACAGCTCGTCATTTCAAGGACAATGGAGACTTCCACGAGACTCTAAAACCTTGTCCACAAAATGGGACTTTCCGTTGGATCCATCAAAGTTTTCTAATCATCCTGAATTTCTGCAAAGTTTACCTAGTAGCCAGTGCTACCAATTTATTTATATAGCTGAATCAATACGTGCTCTTATACCGCCCTCAAAAACTGCTGAACTTGGCGTTTGGATAGATCATCATGCAAAAGTATTGATGGACTCACATCTTCCTGCTAATGAGTCAGGCAAGAGGCCATCCGTCGTTTTTAGTTTACAGCCCCGATCTAATGAAGGAGCCTTAAGTTGGAATCAATGTTTTTTGATTGCACTTCTTACGCTGCATCAAAATGAAACTCAGACACAGTTGGCCATATATGATTACGTAGCTCAACAATGGAGTTATCAACCCCATCGTCGTTTTATTTTGGCAATGACACTTTGTGCATCAAACCTACGGATTTGCATGTTTGATAGATGTGGCCAAGTAGCTTCTCCTCCCATAGACATTAACAAATCTCCAAAGATTTTCATCAAGGTTTTAGTGGGAATCTCTCAGCTCGATTATGGTGGTTGGGGATTCGATCTTAGCTACAAACTGGATACAAACTTATCACCAAAATCAATTATAGCAGCAGGAACTGAATATCACATTATTCGGAGTGTATTTACTTGTCCTTACTTGGCTTCTCGAGGTACCGTTTGCTATGAAGCACAAATTCCAGGAAATTTAAAGAAATTTGTCATCAAGGATTCATGGCCGATTGAGGGCGAAAAAATGGAGGAGACTAAGTATCTCATAGCTGCACAAAAATACAGAATCGCAGGTGTTCCTCAATATGTTGCTTCAGAAATATTAGTCTTTAAAGGAATGGAGGAGAGTGTCTATGGGGTGATTCGTCGACCTTACGAGATACAAGCAAATCATTCTAAACTTCCTCCAAATCGGTTTCATACACGTTTGGTTACTTGCACTCTAGGAAAATCTATAGAGAATTTTGATTCTTTGCCTGAATTTTTTCAAGCGTTACACGATATTGTGCTAGGTAAGCATATAAGTTTATTTCATTGATTGAGTAATATAATGACAAAATCTAAACTAAATTTTTCGGCTTTATTTGCTTTTCTCAGCCCATCGGGAACTAGTAAAAGGGCCTCAGATTTTGCATCGAGATGTTTCTCTGGGGAATATAATGATTTCACTTGACCCTGAAAAACAGACCAAAGGACTTTTGATTGACTTTGATCATGCAAAATATTTATCAGAAATTCAGGAGCCAGGCTCATCTTACGTTCCAGTTGGTACTCGACCTTTTATTGCCCTAGGAATCATGCTCCGAAACCAAGCAATTAAACATGCTCCGAAACATGATCTAGAATCTTTGCTGTATGTAATTATCTGGATAGCAATCCAATACGGGAATTCATCGTATCAAAACTCGATACTGAAGGAATGGGCAAATGCTGACCTTAGATTAGCATGGCAAGCGAAACTCCAGGCAATGACAAATCAATATGTTTTTAACTCTTTATTAGAGCAGTTTACACCAACATTCCAACCAGCAAAACAAGTTGTCACAAACCTTTGGTCTATTTTTTTTCTTCTCCGACCTCCAAGGTTTATTCAAAACGAGGACGATTGGTATTACAATCAAGTTTTGAGTGTTTTGCATAGCGCGACTAATTAAGTTTTGGAATGACGCGACATTTTTTGGGAAGTGTCTACCTCACCCACATCTCACACCTTCTCTTTTTATCCAAACCTAGTAATATCTATCACACAATTTACTTTATAGTTTGAAAAATGATATAAGCTTTTTTGAAGCGACGTGATGTGTATATTTGCGAGAACCAGATTTATATAGTGAGCCAAGGCTTATAAATATTTCCCCTCATAATCGCCTCCACCAGGTGCTACATCAGGTGGTAATTTTAACCCAGTGGACACGCCATCTGAGACTATAGCAGTGCCAGTCAAAATCTCTTTGGAACCTTCAACATTTGTTTGGTGAGTGGATGAGGCTTGAGTCCAATTCCCATGCTCATTCTGAAAATTAGGTGATTGGGAGGGCATTGCCATAGCTCGCTCAAATCTGGTAAGTATCAACAAATGAGAAATGTGAAAAGATCAAATTGTTGAAAGATCCTCACTTATTCCATAAATCATACACATTGTGGAACTGTTTCCCAACAAGGTTAACAGCTTCCATATTTCGATTTAATGCATTGATATTGCTATATAATCGGCCTAAAGACTAAGCAAGACACGTAACCCCCCACGATGATCAACGCGCCATACAATAATATTTCAGCTGACGGAACTCACTTCTGAAACCTCTGCAATTAAACGTAATCTTTCCTTTTCAAAAGCGGAATGATCTGAAGAGCTTGACATAATGAGCAACCCACGGACAAAATGGCCTTCAAAATTGCAATTTGACCCGTTTGCGTTTGCCTCTATAAAAGCTTTGGTAAAGTAATGATTCGTCAAAGCTCACAATGTGTAACTGGCAGCCTAAAATGAAAGGAACGAAAAAAATTTCCAAAAAAAATAAAAAATAAAAAGTGAAATTTTGGCATGTAGTAATTTGTAATAAAAAAAGCATACTCACTAAATGTATTCTCGCTGATCACCGAAATATAAGTAGCAATGGCAAAATCTAATACTAAAGCTTCTCTGTTTGTACATGTCATTTTGTTTTTGAATAATGTAATAATGAATAAATGCTTGGGAGAAAGAAAATGCAAAACTTTTTAGTTTTTTGAAATTATAAGCACTGAAGTGAAAACTTGTGAAGTGAAAGAGTAACCATACCAAGAAATACCCAAACATTAGTGAAACATGACCTGCTGCGATAAAAAAAACCTTGAAAGGTTATGATTTAATCTGTTAGAAACCAGCTGAGTTTTTTATGTGGATGTCTTGGCCATTCAGGAATCCAGGCAATAAAATAGTTGATGCCCTTGGTTAATAATGGCTAAGATTCCCATTCACCTTTCTCTCCTCCTCCCTGCTTTCAAATTTTCATTGGACGCTTGAACCGCGCTCGCACAGTGCCGATCTGCCCATTGTATTCCGTTTCAAAGCCTCTGATTCCCTTTTTTGTACTTTGTGTCAATCCTCTTCTTCTAAGGAGACCCCAGAACATGTGCTCTTGTTCTTTCCAATTCATTCAGGAGCCAGGGTTGACCTAATCCTAGTGGCCAAAAGCACGATGTTCCATTTACTGCTTCCGCTCTCCTTTTCTCTTCACCCATTATCTCTCAAGCAACTTCCTTTTTAATTGACACAAGTAGATTCCCTAAGCAGTTGCCCCTTATTTTTGCACCTTGCCAAATGCTCTCTGACTTCATTTCTTGTTGTCTTTCCCTCTATTTGCCTTTAACTTAATTTGATTTCCTTTTCTTTCAAGCCCCTTTTGCTACGTGAAGTTGCGTGAAATAAAAAAAACAGTAGAAGTTATTTATTTGTTTCACAAGTGATATTTCCAATCTATCTAGAATGTGGGCCTTTTAAATTAGATTTTGCTTATACATCTTACCGAGGACATATCTTGAACTTCACATGTTTTTTAATTCTTTCAATAATAAAAAACATATTTAATATTTTATCAAAAGTTAATTGTCAAGGTGACTGCGCCCGGGCTCGAACCGAGGACCGCATGCGAACATCTGCGAGATGTTACCCGAATGTTAAGCATGTGCTCTACCAACTGAGCTACGCCGCCTTGCGCCGTATAGAAAATAAAAGTTTTACTATATTGATGCAACTTTTTGAATATGCATTTTGGGCTCTATTGATGCAACAATTCAATCATGTCGTATCATTTTTTCCTTTATCTTCTAGTTTCTTCTCTTATTTACTTACCCAGGTCAGTGCTTTTATTGTTCAACATCTTTTATTTTACTGTTGTTTCACTTACTTTTCTCCTTCCTTTCATTTATCACTCTGCCCTTGTCTCTTTCATTCATAATTTTTCCTTTCATCTATTTCAGAGTTGATTACTAGTCTTTTCTTTTGCTAATGAATTAATATTCTCAGGTTGCTTTTTTCAACATGTGCTCAGAAACCTATTATTGGATACTCATGTATGTAATTTCATTTTTCCTTAGCATCTCTTTTTCTATTCTTTACTTTTACTGGGCAACACAATTTTTTTATGTGAATTACATGTAGTTTTTTTTGGAAGCATGGTATATTGTTCTGGAACAATCTTTGGGAAATAGAAAAAAAAATCAAGAAAGTTATTTAAGTAAGTCTAGATCCCTTCCCCTTTCATTATCATTCCTCTCCATCTTTATATCTGCTCTGTTATTTATCTTTTCAACAGTTAATATAATTTCTGCATTATTCAGATTCTTTTCTTTTCTCATAAAAGTAGTACGACCCCACAAAAAAAGTCTTTTTTTCACAGCACTTAGTTTATATTATCATTTATTATTAAATAAAGTAAAATGGACCAATCAGGGTATGACATATCTAACAAACAGTAAATTCTTAATAGTCAGAAACTTATCAACCTGCCACTTACTCTCCCCATTGATACTGAACAAATTCTATCTCAAATCTTGGGAGAGCAGACATCAAAGTATGAGGCAGCTTTGGGTCTCCAGGAATCTTGATATGAAGCACTTGTAGCCAAGTTGTCCAATGAGTTCAAGTCCTTGAAGACAAATATTTTTCCAAAAGAAGGTGAGGCACCCGACCAATCAAGAAGCTCATCAAAGATGAAAACTTGCTCTCACAACTCAGCTCAAGCAGATCAAAATGCCTCATCCTCTTCCTCAAAACATCCTAATGTTGAATTGACTCAAAAATCTAGGCTCACTCGAGCTGCTTCAGCCCCACCTGAAGCTTCCAACATTGCATCAAGCATAACCTTAAGATTGGTCAATACTGTAAAAGAGAAAGCCCAAGTTGTCCATTTTTCAACACCAAGACGTCATCCTCAACAGATGATAAGAAGTTATTTTGATCCCAAATTCACATCAACAAAGGTATGGTTCTTTTTCCTCTATATTTTAGCTTTATCCATTTTAACATGTATATTTTTTCAAAGAATTCCTTGTTTGTTCATCTAAAACTTCTCTGGGGTCTGTTCAAGCAAGATTCTGTTCCCATAGCTCCAGACTCACAGGACATTAAACAATTTTATCAGCAATTTTTTAGTGTTTCACAAGTCAAGTTGGTAATCAAAAATTCCTTTTCACCTTCCCTTATCTCCATTGAAGACATCCAATGCATAAAAGAATCTCAGTGTGGTCAAATCAAAATTGGTAAATTCCTAATTCTCAGCAATAATTTTATTTCCTACACTCAGATATTATTGAGTCGTCTTGGTCTAAGGATGAGGCACCCTAATCTTGAAGAAATCTCTTCCTCACTGTACAATGCAAGCTGTTGTATTTCTGCTCTAACAACATTTCAGGAGACTTCTGGAAGCAAAGCCTACTCTTTTCTCAATGTCAACATGTCATATATTGCATATATGTCTTTATTAATACAGGCATATGATCATTTTGTGCATTACTTAATGCAAAGCAGGTTCAAGAAAGAAACTATGGAAAGCAGGAAAAATCAAAAGGATGCTTATAAGAAAAAATCCAAAAAACCAAAAACAAGTAAGTTTTTTGTATCTAACTAATTTCTGACATTTCTTTTTTCCCATATATACATGATTCATTAGTTAAGGGATGTGTGTGTGGAGTTTGCCCATCATAATAAGTTTTCAAAGCAATAAATTCAAGTTCTGGATGATACTTGTGCCCATAGTGATGATGAGCTAAATGAAGACAAAGGTTTTTATGTCATCAAGACATTTTGCTATTGATCAGTTAATGTTGGAAAGTTCATGAAAAATTTAGATGCCTGAATGATGCAAGAGGCAGAGAATGATCCTGCAATTTTCTGCAGAGTTCTCAGATTTCCAAAACATCCAATTGAATCAACTTTTAAAATGGTACCCAGGAGACTTCCCCTTACTTTTTATCATCCATCATTGTTCAAGAATCTTTCTCCATCCCAACAAGAATCAATCTCCAATGTTCACAATGTGGCTTTTCTCCCTGATGCCAGTGACTCTCTTTTCCTCAAAGGCAAACCACATCCAGATGAAAAACTGGATGATAAGGCTCTTACTCAATGCTATTAAAATATTATTACTGAGTCTTATGGTTTGTTGGAGGATGAGTTTGATAATGATAAGGTAAGGGGAACTACTCAAGAAGATAAGGATAACAAATAGTATGATTTTGTAGATGGGGATGAGATTAATAGTAGTGAGACACTTTCTAGTAAATCTGAAAATGAAGATTTCGCAGAGGGTGAAGCAGGTGATTTGTGTATGCATCAAGAAGATGATGGGAGTGATGAATGTAAAGTATAAAATGAAAATGATGTTATGTCTAAGATGGAGGGAAATCAATGATGACTAGTATTAACTATTTAACTTGTGTGAAAAATACAAATTCTAGTATTTTATGATTGAGAATGTTACAAATTTTATAGCACCAAGTGTCATCCTCAATTATTTAGATTTTTTATCTTGTATTTAGAATGATACACCTTTAGCAAATGATAAAATTATTTATTTTATTTCAAAAAAAAAGAGGTTCTTCCTCATGGAAACAAGTAGAATTTGATTTCCAATGATATGTATATTTATTTTCTTCTCTTTAAAATACCAAGCCTCAAGTAGATAGATGAAATGGTTTATATAATTTCAAAATACTCAATTTCATAAGGCATTTCCTCACAGAAAGGAGTAGATAATATAAGAATACAAAGATGATATAATTTATTGAAGATATCAAGTATTGGGGAATGATCATAAGGGGTGAGAGAAATTCTATAAAATGGTATAGAAAAAGAGTTTTTAGGTAGAAGCTGATATGCAGCCACACCTATGATATCACTGCTTTCCACAAATAAAATTTTATTATAATCAATCCAGTCAACAACAAAATTATAAAGAAACAATAAGTGTCTAAAGTGTGTGCTTTTGACCTTTAGCTTTTTGGGATATTTATTATCTATTTGTGAAGTTAAGACGGCAGTTCTGATAGCTTTCTTGTGATCTTTATGCCAATAGATATTTTTAACTAGATTATAGTTTGTCTTAACATCCTGATTTCTCCAAAATATACAATTGTGAGGTTTCATAACTGATATTTTGGTGTGAGAAACATAAATGTCTTAGATAAATTAAACTTTTCTGAATAATACACTACACAATATAGGGGTTGGACTTGCTAGCAAGTCCCCAACCTGAACTCAGACAGAACTCATACTGAACTCTACTTGAAAACCCACCTAAAACTGTTCTTCTGAGTGGTGTTCATCCCTGATTGTATGGCTCCTTTCTCAATAGCTCAATAGGTGCTCAATCTGTGGTGAATTTGGGTCCAAAGTTGCAGAATTTCTAGAAAGTCTGCCCCCCATATTGTGTGTTGATACTTCAGATCTTAAAGAAATTGAAAATGCATCTTGATGCACAAAATTTTGATCTCAACAATTAAAGAACTTATATGATGCTTCATATGCCTCATCTGATAGACAAATCTCATCGAAATGATCTTCTATACCAAGAATTTCTTCATTATATTCCTCTATCAACTACCAAAACTAAATCTTATCCTCTAGCAGTGTGGTGTCACAAAGCTGGGTAGGCTTTTGGAATGCATATTTGGAGGTATTTGGAATGTAGGGTATAGTTGGGGTTATAGTGTTGTTTATTGGTGTTTTGTTAGTTTTTAGATGTTTACTTGTGTTTTTGTAGGCTTAAGCTAGGGTCACTTATTATGTCTCAGCTTAATGTACTTTCTTTTCTCATCATTTTGGTATGTGTTATGTGTGAGTAGCTTGTTTCTACATGTAGTTACTGTTG
The DNA here is from genome assembly GCA_030280995.1 of Hemileia vastatrix. Classification (NCBI taxonomy): domain Eukaryota; kingdom Fungi; phylum Basidiomycota; class Pucciniomycetes; order Pucciniales; family Zaghouaniaceae; genus Hemileia; species Hemileia vastatrix. The sequence goes on from JASXTE010000011.1 coordinate 6,105,570, forward strand.
TTTTGTTGTTTAGAAGGTGTTTTTGAGTTTTTTTGGGCATTTAAAGGTGTAAAAGCGGCCGTCCCTATGTCAGGAGGCCTGCCTGCCTGCGCATGTGGAAGCCTCTAGAGGCGTTTTTATGCATGTAGAGAGGTGGGAGAGTTGGATTTGGCTGGGAAAAAGCCAGGGTGATCTGTGGGTGAGATAGTTAAGCAAGCTTAAGGAAATTCTAGTTTATCATCAACAATCTGGTATACCTGGAATCTCTGTGCTTCACCCTTTTATGTGTTTGGGGCATCTTTTGGCTGGGATGTGAAAAGTTTAGTTCTTACTTGACCTCAACTCTTGTCACTGTTTTCTCTGGTATAGTATTACAAGCTATATCAAGTATTATTTCTGTTCTTGGTGTGGCTTTGCAACATACATCAAGTATCCTTGCTTTCTCTGATGTGGAAATTGGTCTACATTTCAGCTCTTTTGTCTGGTAGTCTTTCTGGTGACTACTTTCTTGGCTGATCAAGCAGTCAAGTGTGTTGGAAAGGGGTTTTAGCAAACAAGACTCAATTTAATATAGCAGGTAAATCTCACACTATTTTTAAAAAGGGACAGGGGATCTTCTCTCTGGTTTTTCTCCAACTCCCTTGGTCAAGGCCTATAGCTAGTACTATAAGATTGTCTACATTTCTGGTGCCCAAGTTGGGGTTGACCTGCTGGTTCTTTGAAGTCTCTGTTGTCTTTGGTTGGCCCTTTTTGGTACTTTTGGTATTGAGGAATGGTTTCTGGATCCTCTATTCTTATGGTGGCTTTCAGTGGGGAGGGAGGTCCTCCTGCTTTGATGGTTTGGGAGTGTGTTAGGATCAAAACTTGAGATGATACCAAGTTTAATGGTGAAGATGTGAAGTGTTTTCTGGAGAATTATGAGGCTGCTGCTGGAGTGGATGGTGCTTCTTACCTGGATATGGTGAAGCAAATTATTTTCTTCATTGGTGATAGGGAAATGGAGAAGGAGGTGGTAGCCATGTCTGGCTACAAGAAGAGGGATTGGAAGTTGCGCAGGGAGATGGTGTATAGGTGGAGTGTCAGGTTTGCTATGGTGGATCTGAATAAGGTTGTCAGTGAATGGAAATCTTATGGTGGTGTGGGTAGATTGCATAGTTACAGGAAGTATCTGCTACAGTTTGACCCTGTGGTGGAATATTTGGTTGAAGTGGAGGAGCTGGCACATGAAAATGCTGCCAAAGATGTTTTTTGGTCTGCCCTAGCTAGGGATGTCAGGATGGATGTGTTGAAGGAGCTGTCCAGGAAGGGCATGATGAAGACTCTGGCTAATGGGGACCAGAAGTTTCCTACCTTGGATAGGGTGAAAGAGGCTGTGGAGGCCCATTTAAAGTTATTGGCTGTGGACACCTATCAGGAGGGGTGTGAAAAATATGTTAGCAAATTCAGTGAGGCTTTGGATGAAGAGGAAGTTAAGATGAAGAAGGAAGAGAAGAAGGTGGTGAAGGTTCCCAAAAAGGAGAGGGACCCAGTTATGGAACAACTTTTGGACTTGAACAAGCAGTTGCACATCTTTATGTAGGAAACTCAGAAGGTGAATAGAGCCTCCATGCAGCAGGCCAAGCCTTTTGAGAGGAGGGCAGGTGGTAGCAGTGATAGTTGGGTGTGCTCCTATTGTAGTAGGAGGGGGCACAGGTCAAATTATTGTTGGGCTCTGAACAGAGATGTGTCAGAGGGAAAGGTAGAGTTTGAGGGCAGGGTCTTCAAATTCCTTGATGGTTTATGTGTGAAGCCCAGTGAGGGGAAGACTCCTGTTGATTTGTTCAGGAGAAGGGGTGGTCTCAATAAGAGGAGGCCAAGGTTTGAGGAGATTCCTGATCAGGGGAAGTCTTTTGCTAACAAAGGTTTTGATGTCAAGGAGAAGGGGAAGGAGGTCAATAAGGTCTCTTTTTCTACTTATTATGGTGGTTTGGAGTTGTTTTATTGTGAAGAACAGTAAAAGATGGAATTTTTGGCTGGTTTCTATGATGTTGATTCTGGGAGAGTCGGTAGGCCCAAGAGCACTTCACAGGCTCAGATTAAGCTTAAGGCTCTCAAGGTGGATCCAAAGATGGATTCCAGGAGGAAGGTTAGTAAGGAGGAGATGCACAAGATGCAGAAGGGAATTGCAGATATTGGCCTACAAAGTTATGGTTCTTATTATCTGAATGGGGATCCAATGCAAATGAATTTGGATTCTAACTCTGAGAAGGATTTTCCTTTGGCTTCCTTTCCAAATCCCAGTGGGGCCAGGGTCACAAGTGATGGATCAGGTTTGGTTCCTGTGGTAAGGAAACCTGTGGATGGAGGTGCTGGACCTCAAGAGGCATCAAGGCCTAAGGTGGTGAAACCAAAAGCACATTTTGAGAGGACATTGGTTGCAGGAAGAGTTGATGTGACAGACTCTGTGTTGGATGAAATTAATCAAGGAACTATATCCTTGACTTATGGGGAGTTTTTTGCTATCAGTCCTGGTCTGGCTAAGAGGCAAAAAAAGATTTTGACCAGGAGAAGGGTCTCTTCTGGGGAGGTGCAGTTTATTTTTGATTCTTCTGAGAAGTTTAAGGAGAATTTGGAGACTAATTTCTCTGCTCCCTTGGGGTTTGTTGATTTCACTCTGAATAGCAAGGCCATCAGAGCCTTGGTTGATTCTGGTTCTCAGATCAATCTCATTTCTTTTTCTGAGGCAACTCAATTGGGACTCACAATCAAAACTGGTATTGGTGGGAACTTGAGAGGAATTGGTGGAAATTTTACTGAATTTTTTGGGACAGAAGAGTTTTTGAAACTTGATGTTGGTGGAGATTCTGGGAAGGTGCACTTTTATATTGCAAAAGGAACTGTTAGGGAATTTTTGGATGGCCCATTTTTGATGGATTTTTCAGCCAGGATTGGTTATCAACCTGGATTTGGCATTTGCTTAGAGTTTACAGGGGAGGATGAAAGGACCTTGCATATGACATTATCTTCACCTGGTGGAGAGGGTTGGGAGACTAGGCCTGGGCTCAGCTCTGTGTGATGCTTTCCTAATTGTTGTGAGAGAAGAAGGGAATATAGGGCTTCTTCTGGTTTTTTGGAAGGTGGCTCAGGCTCTGATTGAGAGCCTTATTTTTTAGAGTAGAAGGGGCTGATCACCCAAGTGCTGAAACCTCTTTCCTTTCAGTTGAAATCCCAGGTTGTAGTAGGTCAGCTCATTTGGAGATATTTCAAGTGGATTTTCAGCTTTCTTTGTATAATTTTTCTCTTCACTGAAAGTATTCTTCAAGTTTTTTTTCAAGTCTCTTTTAATTTAATTGTTTCATAATTAATTTTATTTCAAGTTCAAGAGGAAAGATGGGGTTTATGTCTGTGAGATGCAAAATCTTTGGGGTGGTGAGATTGGGGTCTAAAAGTAAGTCCTCTTAATTGTAAACTACTAGGGTTATTTCTACACCTTTCAAAAAACATTATCTTGGCCACACATGTGAGAAATTTTGCAACCCTGGTTTCTGTTTTAGGAAAGGTGCCCCATAAAATAAAGAAGAAAAAAATTTCAAGATAATTAAAGATAATCAAAAAAAAAATCTAAAGATAAAGAAGAAAGAATATCAAAAAAATTTATTTCAAGATTATTTGGCTGAAGAGGTGAAGAGTGGTGGAATTGAGATTGGTAGTGAGGAGGAGAATGAGAATGTGGAATGGAAAAGCTTTGGGGAAGTGAGATTGGGGTCTAAAAGTAAGTCCTCACAATTGTGCGCCACTAGGGTTTATTCTGCACCTTTAAAAACATTACCTCAGCCACACCCATGAGCATTGGGGAAACCCCTGTTTGTTTTTGTAGGAATACTGAAGAAGCTCCTGTTAAAAATGAAGATCTGGAAGTGGATGCTGCTAAATACAAGAAGGTAGAAGTGAAGGTTAGGCCTGTAAATGAGCCTATTCCAGTTGGGCTGAAACCAATATTTAAGAGGCCTCCCTTGTCAAGAGATCTTTATGTGATGCCTTTAGTGAAGAATCCACCTTATTTTGTGGAAACTTCTAGGATTACTGAGGAAAGGTTGGAGGTGGTAAATTTTGGTCCTGATGGGTGGTTATCTGAAGAGGAGAGGAAGTTTTTGTTGAATGTGATGGTTTTGAGAGAAATGGCAATTGCTTTTGCAGAGGAGGAAGGAGGTGCGTTGGAACATTCTTATCTTTCACTATATTTTATTCCAGTGGTTTGTCATGAGCCTTGGCAAATCAAACTGATTCCAATTCCTGCTGCTATAAGGGATGATTTTGTGGAGACTGTCAGGGTTGTATGAACAGTCAAATTCAAGTAATTCTAGTCCTGTTTTCTGTTTCAAGAAGCAAAATGGCAAGCTTAGGGTTTTTAATGATCTCAGGGCCTTGAATAGAGTGAATATCAAGGATGCTGGAATGCCACCAAGTGCAGAGGGATTTTGTGGAGGCTTTTTCTCAAAGGGTGTGTTATGTCTTGGGAGATATTATGGGTGGTTATGATAAGAGGGAAATCCATGTGAACTATAGACCACTCACTACTTTTCAGACTCCTTTGGGAAGGATAAAATTGACCAGGTTACCTCAAGGAGCTACTAATTCTGTTGCTGTTTACCAGGCACAGATGGCTTGGATATTGCAAGATGAAGTGCCAACTTATGCTGGTATTTTTATTGATGATGGTTGAATTAAAGGGCCAAAATTTGATTATGGAAATGAAGTATCAAAGGAAAACCCTGTCATTAGGAGGTTTATGTGGGAGAATGATGTGACACTGGAGAGGACTTTTTTTAGGATAGAGGAGGCTGGTTTGACTTTCTCAGGGTCAAAGTTTTGCTGTTATGTACCATAATTGGAGATTTTGGGTCATGTAGTGTGTAAGGAGGGTAAGATTATGGAAAAGAAGAAGGTGAATGAAATTCAAGCATGGCCAAGACCAGAGAATACCACTGAAGTCAGGGGATTCTTGAGTGTTTGTGTTTATGTGAGGATTTTTATTAAGGACCTCTCTTTGTTGGCTGCTCCTTTAAGAAAGTTGACCAGGAAGGAAGCTGATTGGGAGTGGGATGATGATTGTGAAGAGGCATTTGTAGAATTGAAGAAGGTTGTAGGGGAGGATATTGTGTTGCATAAGATGGATTATGGTGTTGGGGATGGTAAGATTCATTTAACTGTGGATTCAAGTTATGTTGCTGATGGTGCTTTTCTGTCTCAGGAGGATAAGGATGGGAAGGTCAGGCTATTCAGGTATAAATCTGTGGTTTTTAATGAGGTAGAATAAAGGTACTGTCAGCCAAATTTGGAGCTCTGTGGTGTGGCAAAAATCTTGAAGAAGTTGCAGACTGTTTTGTGGGGGCAGCATTTTGAGCTACAGGTGGATTCTAAATCTTTGGTGCAGATGATCAACACTCCTAGTCTCCCTAATGCTCCTATGACTAGGTGTGTTGTATTTATCCAGCACTTCTCCTTTGATTTGGTACACAAGCCAGGCAAAACTTTCACAATGCCAGATAGATTTTCAAGAGTACCACCAACAGATAAAGATTCTGAATCAGAAGAGTTTTATGAAGATGTTCCTGTGGTTAGGGTCAGCACAAGGGGTGCTGATAATATTTCTTATCTCCATCAAGAAGTTAAACTTCACAATCTGGACCTCCACCAAGAGGTTAAACTGGCTGTATCTCATCTTGATTCTGATGATCAGGATGTTTTTGTTCATGAAGAAGGGGCTGTTGTTTGGGATGGCTCAAATTTAGAAAATGGTGTTTTTGTTGGTTAACTGGACTCTTACAAATTTCAGTGGAAGGAGAAAGATGTGCCAAAATTTAAAGATTGGTGTCCTGGATGGGCTGCTCAATTAGCTCATGTGCATTCTGGTGATTTTGATGACAGGGTTGTGCCCTTGGATGTTATTTTGTTAGATTTTGAAGATGAGACCTGGGGTCAGTTTGAGTTTTTATTTTCTTATGGTGGAATATCTGTTGACCTTGGAGAGGCCAGATAGTTGTGATGATGATACTTGGGTGGAAATCAAGAAAATGAGTCCTGGATTTTATGTGTCAGCAAGAAGGTTGATGAGGAGGAGACATCCAAATCCTCAGGTTTTGGTGACTCAGAAGAAGGGTCAGAAGTTGGTTTTGGAGTCTATACATGAAGAGCTTGGTCATAGAGTCTCTGGAGAGACTTATAGAAGAGAGATTTTGGTGGCCTGGTATGAATTTGGCTGTTCAAATTTGGGTCCAATCTTGTGAAGAATTTCAGAGAAGAAGTCAATTGAAACCAAAAGAGGTTGTCCATGCTACTGGAGAATCAACTGTGTTTGAAAAAGTCAGTCTGGATGCTGTCCATATTTAAGAGGGAAGGTATAAATATTTGATTGTTTCCAGGGATGATTTATCTGGTTGGGTTGAGACGGTGCCTCTGGTTAATTTGAATTCCAATAATGTGGCAGAATTTTTGAAGAAGGAGTGGATTTATAGGTATGTGCTGATGAAATTAGTTACTGTTGATGGAGGACAAGAGTTCAGAGAAGAATTCAAGGAAGCTGTTACTAGTGTTGGGTCCAAGATCAGAGTGGCTACTCCTTATTATCCTGAAGCTGAAGTCATGGTTGAAAGAGGGCATCAAGTGTTGAAGGATGCTTTGGTCAAGATGGGGGGGATAGTGCTGATAAGTAAAGGCATCATTTACCTTTGGTTTTGTTTGCTGACAGAATTAATGTCAAGACGACTAGTGGATTTTCACCTTATGAACTTATTTTTGGTCAGAAGGCAGTTTTACTAGTAGATTTCAAGGCAATTTCTTATTTTGGAATTTATTGTGATGAAGTTTATTCAAATGAAGACTTATTATGTGCCAGAATGAAGCACCTTGAAAGAAAGGAGGAATTTCATGAAAAATCCTATGAAGGGATGATGAAGATCAGGAATAAGTCAGATATATATTGGGATAAGAGGTTGGAACACAGGCTGAGGAATCTTTTAAAGCCTGGGTGGTTGGTATTGGTGTATAATAAGAGTTTAGAGAGTCAGTGGGGAAAGATGCTCTCTGACCGGTGGAATGGTCCTTATAAAGTCAGATTTCAACTCTCAGGCAGATTATATCAGTTAGAAGAATTGCATGGGGCAGTCTTGAAGAAGAGAGTGGCTGCTTACCAGGTGAATAGATGTTATCCCAGAGGCACAAGAAGGGAAGAAGACTAACACCGCAATGAGGATAAACCATGAATCATTCTTTTTGTTGGGTTTTTTTGTTGCTGATGCTGTGCATCTGTTGTATTAAAAAACCTTTTTTTAGATGATACCCATGGGTGGGGCTTCTAGATTTTATCTTGGCAAGTGTGTGGGTAACTGATGGGCTAACTGCTCTGTATAACAGTTACCCCAGATTTTCTGTTTCCAACCCCTTCTCTTATTTAGTTAAACCCTAGCATTGGTCTTCTTTTAACAGGTTTTTAGTCCTCTACAAATTTAAACTGGATTTATATTTGGTCTTTGAGTATCAGCCTGGATATCCCCAGGACTGAGTAAAAAGTACTTATAAATTCTTTTAAACACATGGAATATACATGGGAACAATAAATTAGAGTAAAAAAACAGTATACATAAGTTAATTTATGATAATATACAAAATATGCCATTATAACACCTTATATACATAAAAATATCCACCTTTTATATGTCCTATGTACCTAATACTAAGTTGGAATATGTTAGGGTAACCTTAAGAACCTTAAATATAAGGCTACATAATTTTTTAGTAGACTTAAAGCAGTTGTTTTCATTATTTTATGTGAAAAACAAGAAATGCGCTTTAAATCACTTGAAAGTTGACAATATGCACTATAAATTTAATAATATTAAAAATTACCTTTGACAGATAAATTTGTCTTAATTAGAGCTATTGATTTGGCTACTCAAATGCATAAAAATAACACTTTTCAAATTTGGTGTTTTTTATGCCATAAATGGCTTCTGTGTACTGGCCACATAATGCCTGCATTTTTCCTGTGTGAATAGCTTCATTTTTAGCAAAGTTGGCTTTTTCACACTATAATTACCCTGGGGAAACATGCTAAAATAGGCAAATGGCGCTTATTTAGTGTCCTAGTTTAATTACAAATGCATTTACCCTCTTTATATGCACTAATTTCATTAATAACCTCAATCTTGACACTTTAATTCACTAACACACTTATTTTGGCCTAAATTAGTCAAGGATTTACCCGTGAAAGCTCCTGCCAAGAACTGCATGTAGTTACCCCACATCTCACGCCCTTTTTTGGGTTTTTAAGTGGTTTCTCAGTCAATTTTGGTTATTTTTGAATGGGGATTTCACGTAGTATAATGTCATGATTAGTCCCAAAATTTCTACTGTTAATGTCCTTTATTTTTGAGTAATAATTAGTCTCAATTTTCCCTTTTTAGTCTTTTATTTAAATGTATAACACGCATATACTCTCTTTTTTGCTTATTCTTTATTTTTGATGGATTATCCCTATTACTACAGGATTTTGGCAAGTTATATCATTATAATTATGTTACTGATCACTCTTTATTTTTTTGGGCATGTCTATTAGCTGGAATGAGGCGTCATTAACTGTTTATAGAGCTGGTAAATCAAGGGGTTCATTGTGGAAGTTATTGTTTATAAAAGGAGGGGGTTTTTGGTCTTGTTTTCTACATTCTTTATCATTACAATTCAAATATATAACCAATACAATTACTATACATATCAATAGCACTTTTAAACTCTTTGAATAGTATCTGAATTATAACATATATTTTTATACCAACTATAATATTGTAACCCATTTATAATTAGTGAGATTAAAATTACTGAGACCCTTATATTGAGTTAAATTTTAATACTTATTGGATTTTTACTACAGTATTCATATAGGACCATTAAAATCCTCTAGAAAACTTTCCATTCAAGCTAGTTCACATCTCTGTACTTGACCTCAGCCTGAAATTAAGTGCTAGACTCTTCATTATTATTGGTTTTTGGTTTATTGTGTTGGATGTTTGTTTTATTTAGAAGGTACGCATGGGGGGGGCTTCTATATTTTTTTTTTGGAAAGTGTGGAGTTAACTTATAGGCTGGCCGCTCTGTAGAAAGGTTAACCCAGAAACTACACAATATAGGGGTTGGACTTGCTAGCAAGTCCCCAACCTGAACTCAGACAGAACTCTGATGGAACTCATACTGAACTCTACTTGAAGACTCACAAAAACTGTTCTGCTGAGTGGTGTTCATCCCTGATTGTATTGTTCCTTTTTCAATAGCTCAATGTGTGTTCAATCTGTGGTGAATTTGAGTCCAAGGCTGAGGACTTTCTAACAAGTCCGCCCCCCGTATTGCGTGGTGAGAATATATGTTCCAAGTCTTTTGTCTTTCCTAGTTGAAATGTAGTTCTGTTTTTTTTTTGCAATTCAGGTTTTAGTCCTTTATGACTTTAAAATGGATTTCTGTAGTCTTCAAGTGCTGGTCTTCTCACTGTGGGGATGTTTTGTGTGGGATTTTTGGTTTTTTTAGAAGGTACCCAGGGGGGACCTCTAGGTTTTATTTTGGCAAGTGTGGGGGTAACTGATGGGCTGGCAGCTCTGTATAACACTTACCCTGGAATGTCTGTTTCAAGTCCTTGGTTTTATTAAGTTGAATCCTAGTTCTATGATTTTATTCAGGTTCTTAGTCCTCTATGAATTTAAACCAGATTAGACTGGATTCTTGGTTCTTTATTAATTCTTGGTGGTGGATCACTGGTGGTCTCCCATCATTTTTACTTATTTGAGGGAGCCCACCCAGTGATGTTTTCTTTGGAACTGGATTTTCTTCTGTGATTTTTTGTGATGGAATGGAATTATAGCGCTCTTACATTATTTTCTTTTTTTTCTTTTATTCTGCTAGTGAGGGTTGTTTATAAAATAAAAAATTAGTTGGATGTACCACATCAAGGTCACCTGGATTTGGGCAAGCATTGGTGGGGAAAAGCTCATCAATTGGCTGGGAAATGTCAGTTTTCTTTTTATATTATTACTTCTCAAGTTTCTTTTATTCATTAATTTTATTGTTTTCATTTTCAATTTTTCTTTATATGTTCAAATTACTTTTCAAATCTTTAACATTTCTTGAAGGTGTATCCACATCAAGGTGCACTTGGATGTGGGTAAGGTATCAGGGGATCAGCTCATCAATTGGCAGGGGGATACCATTTGTAATTATTATTTATTCTATCTTATTATTGTTCAATTTTATTTTCTCCATATTTTTTTGATTATTTTTCAAGTTTTTTTTTAGTATGTTAGTAGTTATAGGTAATATCTGTCTACAAATATAAAAATAAATAAATAAATAAAATAAAATAAAATAAAAAAATAAAAAAATAAAAATAAAATAAAAATAAAAATAAAAATAAAAATAAAATAAAAATAAAAATAAAAATAAAAATAAAAATAAAAATAAAAATAAAAATAAAAATAAAAATAAAAATAAAAATAAAAATAAAAATAAAAATAAAAATAAAAATAAAAATAAAAATAAAAATAAAAATAAAAATAAAAATAAAAATAAAAATAAAAATAAAAATAAAAATAAAAATAAAAATAAAAATAAAAATAAAAATAAAAATAAAAATAAAAATAAAAAATAAAAATAAAAATAAAAATAAAAATAAAAATAAAAATAAAAATAAAAATAAAAATAAAAATAAAAATAAAAATAAAAATAAAAATAAAAATAAAAATAAAAATAAAAACAAAAATAAAAATAAAAATAAAAATAAAAATAAAAATAAAAATAAAAATAAAAAAAAATAAAAATAAAAATAAAAATAAAAATAAAAATAAATTATTTTTTTTAACTTCTAATTTTTACTTGTTTTTTTTCTTTAATTGTATTTATCTATTTATTAATTTATATTATTTTCTGTTTTTTATAATTTATTCTCTGGAGGAAGAAGCTTCTGGAGGTTGGTTTCGGATGTGTTGGTGTTTCTGTCTCTTGTTGGGATTGGAGGATGCATTGTGTTCTTTGTGGTGTATTCTGCTGGAAATATTGTAGGGGTTTTAATAGTCTGGGACTGGTTTGGAAGGTAGTCTTTGGGAGGAAGCAGAAGAGGATGGGATGGAATGTTGGAAGGTGTGCTTAATTATCCTTGACATCTTCCAGTTGTTTTCCAGAAGTTTCTTTTTCAGGGTGCTTTCAAACTCATTCAATGGTCCATGAAGAACAAAGACCTTTAGAATGTTGGAACACATTATGCTTAGGTTCTGTTTCATATCAGCATAATCCAGAGTTTATGTAGTTTCAAGGGGTTGGCCAAATCTAATAGTAGTTTCAGGAGAAGGGGTGCCATCTAAAAAAGAAGAATTTTGTTCAGAAGTTGTTTTTTGTTGATGAAATTGGATCAAAGATTATGGTACTTACAGATTAGAAGCTCTTCAAAATTATATGCTGTAGGAATTCTGACTTCTGAAGGTTTGGAAAGAAGTGTGGTGGAAGGATCATCCAGAGATAAATATGAGTTATCTTGGTTTTCTTCCAGTGGATGCTGAGAAGGTGAGCTACATTAGAACTCTTCCTGGGGCCTAGCTAGAAAAGGGGAATTGTTGTTGTTGTTGTTATTTTTATTGTTATCCTGCTCTGTTGGATTGGTTGCTGGTACTGGGGAACTAATGTTGTTGGAGGATGGGGCAGGTGAAAGTGATCTGGGGGCTGAATTCTGTCTTCTGGAGGAATTAATTGAAGAGAAGGAACTGTCAGAGGAGTATTTGGCAGGCATAGGGGAGGTGTAGTTTCTTCTCCTGGACGGAGAAGGTGATTTTGGTTGTTGAGAAGTTTTGGGAGCCCTGATTTGTTCTTGGGGAGCCCTGGTAAGTCTTCTTGAAGTTTGGGAATTTTTGGTGTTACTGGATCTTGAAAATTTTGCTTGCATTTCTCTGGGAGCACAAGGAGGTTCTTTTGCAGAAGTTTGGGGGTTTTTTTGCAGAATTTTGGTTGTTTTTTTGGTTTTTTTTGGTTGTTTTTAAAGGTGTTGAGCCTAATTTTTGTTTCCCAGAAAGGCAGGCAGGCTGCCTGGAGGTGGTCTAGCAGCATAGGAGCTGAATTTGAAGCATTTGAAGTGGAATTAAAAGAGATAAAAGCAGATTCTTGGGAAGATAGATGTGGCTGTTTTGTGAGAGTTCTGGGGATGGATCTTCTGGATCTTCTAGATCTTCTGGAAGGAACTGAAGACAAAGATGAAGAAGCAGGACCTAGTTCTAAAGATGTATTTGTGAGATGGTGAAGGGGGAGGTAAAGGATAGTTGAAATCTCTATCACATCTTTTCTTCTTTGAATTGAAAGAGTCACAAGCCCTGTTGTACATTTTGGCCTCTGGAGTTGGAAGAGTGAATGTACAGGGTCTGCACATGTGAATGCACTTTTTTCAAGCATAGTCTTTGGGAGCAGTGAAGCAAGGAAGGGTTGAGGGTTTAACAGCAGGTAATTCAAGGTTTGAAATGATCTGTGGTGGAATAAAAATGATAAAGAGAATTAGATAAGAAAAGTTTTTTTTCTTTTTTTTATCAGTTATGGGTAGAAGATGAAGTGGAAGTTGAAGCTCAGCAAGTGGAATGTGGCGAATATGCATTAGTCCATCAAGACTCTATACTGAAAAATGTATTAGTCTATCAAGACTCTAGACTGAAATATGCATCAGTCCATCAAGACTTTAAACTAAAAAGTCCTTACAGTCCCCCAAGACTATAAACTGAGGAATGGGTGTTTTTTTGGTATTAGTTTTGAATATTGGAAGAGGGTATCAGCAGGGGGAGCCTCTGAATTTAGCAAAGGCAATTTCGGGTGTAATTGATGTGCTGGAAGCTCTATTCACAATTACCCCATAATTTTATTATTTTCTCTGTGTCTTAATGTGATTTATCTCTGGTTCTGAGTTTATGATTTAGGTTTAGAGTCCCCCAAGATTATAAACTGAGGGTTTTTGAGTCCCCCAAGACTATAAAATGAGGATGGTTCCCCAAGACTTAAAACTGAGGATTTTTTGGTAGCTACATCCTATAGAGGGTGTGGTCATATTTTCTTTTCTAAATCAAACTCAAGCACTAGTGGAATCACAGAAAGGTATCAAGAGAGGTGGGAAAATGTTCTGAATTGGCCTTGAATTTTCGGATGAGGTTCCTTCATTTATCAATATCTTGTTGGTCCTTGGCAGGAGTTGATTGAAAGTAAGAAAGGAGGAGTTTTTTCTGTTGTTGGGTGTGATGTTGTAATTTTTCTTTGAAAATAAGTAGTGGATTTGGGGGTGGTGTTTAAATGGTCCCTACATTGTCATCATCATCAATGACTGATGGAAGAGAGGCTGAAGAAAATGGTCAGTCTAGTTTGGTATGGAGTGATGGAATATTACATTCTGGTGAATCAGGGTGATGAGAGGAAAAAGAGGCTGTTGGAGTTACAGGTTTTCTTCTGGATGAATGAAGTTTGTTGATTATTCTTGGAAAGATGATGGAGGGTCTGGATCTTCTGGTAGAAGAGGATGAGCCAGGATGAGTGTTTGAAGAAGCTGAAGGGGAAGATGATGAGCCAGGTCTGTGGCATAATTTCTTTCTGGAGTGGCAGGCATTACAAGAAGTCCTGTAGATGTGAAGAGGTCCAGTCATTGCACAGATGAGATTGTTGTCAATGTAGTATTGGCAAGGGCCCAGGTCAGAGGCAGGTCTAAAGAGGCATTTTAACATGGCTGTTAGTGGATGAAGAATGTTGAAATTCTTGATTGGAGGTAGGATGTGGTTTTCTAAAGCTGGGTAGACCTTTGGAGTGTGTATTTGGAGGTATTTTGTATGTCAGGTATATTTGGGGTTATGGTGTTGGTTATTGGTGTTTTGTTAGTTTTTAGATGTTAAGTTGTATTTTTGTAGGCTTAAGGTAGGATAACTTATTATGTCTCAGCTTAATTTCTTTTCTTTTCTCATAATTTTGGTATGTGTTATGTGTAAGTAGCTTGTTTCTATGTGTAGTTACTGTAGTTTTGTTGTTTAGAGGGTGTTTTTGGACGTTTAAAGGCCTAAAAGCGGCCACCTGCACATGTGGAAGCCTCTAGAGGCTTTTTTACGCATGTAGAGAGGTGAGAGAGCTGTATTTGGCTGGGTTGTGAAGATTTTAGTTCTTACTTGACCTCAACTCTTGTCACTGTTTTCTCTGGTATAGTCTTGCAAGCTATATCAGGTATTATTTCTGTCTCTGGTGTGGCTTTGCAACCTACATCAAGTATCCTTGCTTTCTCTGGTGTGGACGTTGGTCTACATTTCAGTTCTTTGGTCTGGTATTCTGTCTGGTGACTACTTTCTTGGCTGATCAAGCAGTCACGTGTGTTAGAAAGAGATTTTAGCAAACAAGGCTCAATTTACTTTAGCAGGTAAATCTCACACTATTTTTCAAAAGGGACAGGGGATTTTCTCTCTTGTTTTTCTCTAACTCCTGTGGTCAAGACCTATAGCTATTACTATAGGATTGTCTACAGCAGCTATTACTCTTAGCCATTTGAAATTAAAGTTTCATTCAATTTATCTGTTAAATTTTCTGCCCTTTCAGCATATTTTGTTTATCAAGAGAAAAAACATCTATACATATCACTAACCAATTTTATTATTTGTATTAATTTTCTGAAAAAATCCAATTAGTTACTTCCCTGGAAACTTGGAAAATCACATCAAAGGTCCCCACATTGTCATTTGTTTATGTATGTGAGGTGAAAAATGTTGATTTGGTTTTGCCTTGAAACCCGGGAAAAGTTCTTCAAGCAACTCAATATAGCCTTTATAATTTCTCTCAAATTTTGTGAAATTGTATTCCTAAAAGTATTTTGAACACACAACATAAGTACAGTGAACCAAGTAGCCATAATTTTATAGAAAATTTGAGAAAACTGAATTTAATAGAATATTTTCCTGATCTTCAACAAAAAGCTACATAATAACCAGAGGAACCACATATGAAAAAGAGGGTATACCACTGGGAAGAAGTCTGTTTTCCATGCCTTTCTTTGCCAAGATTTGGAGGAGGACCATGAAAAGCCAGCTTGTAGAGCCAGTTCTTTCATGATCAAGTGAAAATATTCTATGTCTCAACATGAGAGAAGCTGTACATTACCACCACCATCAATTTAAATATCACCATATTCATCATATTGGTCATCATCATAATAATTATCATCATCATATTCATCATCACTGACATTTTTTTAGTGTTTCAATTAGAGCTGGTATTAACTGAAAATCCAGACATGCTTTCAATCATTTTTGTGTGCTTCATTCCTTGAAGTGAGGTTGTATAGTTTCTTCTTTTAAGTTATGTATTATTTGGAAAAGTTCTGAAACCCAAGCAAAATCATAAATGATGTTGGAGAACACCTTCAAGCCAATTATGCATTACACCCAAAACAACATTCTGGGTGGCACCCCAGTAATTTAGTAGATTAAGATTAGACCAGAAAACTCCATTCTCCATCAGCAGTTTTTCTCTGCATATATAAAATCTTTTTTGACTCTTACCACTCCACTTTCTAGAGAAGGTTGGTTTCTTAACTTAAAATTGCGCCAGGAGAAGAAGCAAGTTGCTGAATGGGAAGCTAAACCAGAAAATTTATTTGTTTCAAGAATATTCCCCAGAAAGCAAAGAAGTTTAAATTTTACTAACACAGGGTAAAATATAAGAGGACTTGTAGGCAAGTCATTTTTTGTCCCTCAGACTACCCCCAGAGTAACTTCAGTAGTAACTCAAGTAGTCTCACAAGGAGTGTAAAAATCACTAAAATCATTTTCAAAATTTATTTTGACACAAAGTAAAAAGGACCTTACCAGTATTTGACCTTATTTTGGTGTTCCAGAAAAGGGTAGGACCAATTCCTTGAATCCAATCACTTCCAATCCCTGCTGCCACCCTAACTGATTACTCATGTTTTTCTGCTTCATCAATCTTCTAACTCTTTACTCCCATGATCTAAAGTTGAGACTCTCTCCTATTAATCTACATATGCTCTTATACTTAACTCTGCACTCATGCACTGTGACACCCCTTTCCAAACACAGGCTCCAAAAAAAATACCCAGTTTTAGCTTATCTAAATATTTTAATTTTTTTAAATTATAAATTTATTGAATTTCAAAGAAATTAATTGGAAATTTAGAATAACATGGATATTTTTAATTTCTTAATTTCTTAATTTTTTATTCATTAATTTTTTTAAAAAAAAATGGCAGTTTTAACTACTGTAGATATTTTTACTATCATTTTATTTTATGAATGTTACAGAATCATTATCTGGCTGTTTAAAATTCTCTATATTTTTTTCTTTACTTTTCTTTTTTATCTTTTTTTCCCTTTAATCAATTTTCATCAGTTGTATCAGCATAATCAATTGGGAGTTTAAAATTTTTAAAATTTTATTTTTTGTTTTTTGCCTTTTCTAACTAGTTTAGTTATAAGATAATTGATGGAAAACTCAAGCCATGTTTTACATTTAATTTGTTTTTTTATTAGGTGATGATTTAAAATATGGGAAGAAAGAGAGAATAAAAAACTGATGTCCAAGAAGTAAGACTAGAGAAGCAAGAAGAAGGGAAAGTATAAGGAGGGGGAGAGCAGGATATATATATAAATATGTATATAATAAGTAAAAAAACAACAAGATGTATTGAGAGCCAGCACCAGTTCATGTGCTGAAAAGACGCAGCTTCTTTTCAGCACATTACCTAGTGTTTGCATGCATGCACCCTTGTGTGAGATGAATCACAAGTTTCTTCACTTATGATCTACTTGACCCAATTCCTTACAGACTCACTCTCAAGCTACATGCTGAAAAGAAGCTGCATCTTTTCAGCATGTGACCTGGTGCTGGCTCACAGGCACCCTTGTGTCAGATGGAAAACAAGTGGCTTGACTTGTGATCCATTTGACCCATTTCCTGACACCCACATTCTCAGTGTCATGTGCTGAAAAGATGCAGCATCTTTTTAGTATGAGACCTGAAATTGGAGGAATGAAGTTATGGTTCAAATGGATCAAAAGTCATAGCAACATTGGATTCATTTCACTCAAGGGTGCAGGGGAGAAATACACTAGGTCACATGCTGGAAAGATGCAGCGTCTTTTCTGGCACACACCCTGTGTCAGTGTATCTAGTATTTAAGTATGATATAATAGTATTTATTTATGGTCCTACTACTTATTGATAAATGATTTAGTGATTAAACCTCAGGGGAAGACTAATAAAATAGTTATACTCAAATAAAACTCACAATACTTGGATTTAAATGCGTGCTAGTGGTGGAAAATAGATGAAAAAAATATAGTTATAGCTTATATAAAGATAATATCAATTTATAATGGCTTTATAATATATATTTGAATAATAATAATTGTGTTATAATGTTTGTTTGAATTTTAGTAAGTGAATGATGATAAATAACCGTCAAAATCCCTCCTTACTTATACCCAAATCCCCTAGAGTGCACAGACCTTCAATCCAGATGATGTCACTGCTATCCCGGGCAATTACAGAACTGTGAGGGCCCATCACCTCCCCATGGCGTCCACTTAAAGCAGATTCAACACCTAGACCTCCAGTAAGGACCCTCCATCACAATTAATGATAACACAGACCTATACCATAAATAGAAAATCCAGATAAAAGCGGATACCATAAAGAAACAGGTAAAATAAGTAATCCAAAAGAGATTTAATGAGACCCAAAGCATATAAAGGAAACAAATGAAGTGCCCAACCCCCCAATAACATCCCCAAGCATCCACATTCACCCAGAAATGACCTCCCAACCCACAAATACGTGAATATCCATCTAAGGAAGCAGATTAAGTTGTCCAAACTGAGTGTATGCACCTGATATAGATGTCTATGCTTCTGTAGGCTTTTTGAATCCACTGATTTCGTCCATAAGATCTAAAATAAGCAGAAAAACAAGGGTTATAGGCTATTAAGAGGCTAAAACCCACTTATAGACCTAAATATACATAATATACTGCATATTTCACTGAATATGAGCTTTATGTATACATTTAAGCTTATGTATGTCAATAATTACTTAATATCACTTAAGATAAGTATATTATGACTCCATTGACACCTTGATAAATTTTATTAGGCTATGGATAAGCTATTTAAACTACTATAAGTTATATAATAGTGTAATTATTATATATGTATGTATAATAATCATATATATAATTTGTTTAACCTTATTTTTAAGAGATAAGTTTAGTTTACTTAAAGTTATCTTATTTTAAGCATATAAAATACTCATTCCTAGGGATATCTAGGCTGACACTCCCTCACCCAAAAAAAACAATAAAAAAAATGTTAAGACATTTTAATTAATAGTAAGGAGTGAAATAGAAAAATAATTTTCAAAATTTCTATAATACATATACTGAATAAACAGTATTATTTTGATTTTAATTTTTTCAAGTGATTTTTAACATCAGAGATTTCATTTTCTGGAATCCACTGGTCATATTCACTTGATTTATTTTTAAATCTTAATAGATACTCAACTCCCTTATATTTTGTAAGGTGTCTCTTTTTAAGTATCTTTTCAATTTCTGCTTTTTCAACTATTTCTTCAGGTTGCTGTTTATGCCTTCCTGATCTTCTTGGAAATAGAGCAGTATCATTAGAATGATATGGTTTTATAAGAGATATAGGAAATACTAGATGTTTTCTATCATATGGTGCATATAGAATAACCTCAACAGCATTGTTACCAACCATCTTTTTCACTACAAATTGTCCAATGAATGGATCTTTCAATTTAACATTACCATTCAAATTTAAGTGTAGTGTGGAAACAAGGACTTCATCACCCTCTTTGAACATTTTTTCTTTATGGGCTTTATCCCATCTTTTCTTCTCATACTCAAATGCCTTATTTATACATTCTTGAGCATGTTTTTTGCATAATTCTTGCATTTGAAGAAAAGACTTAGTACCTGGATGGATATCCAATCTAGGTAATTTATTAAGAGTTTTAGCAGGGGTATAAGGTGCATAACTTAACCATAACTCAAATGGCTTTTTGCCAGTGACAGAATGTACTCTAATATTGTATGCAAATTCTAAACCAGGTATAAGGGTTACCCAATCATGCGTGAATTCGTCATTGTCTTTAAAGTTAAGACCAAAAGCACAATATCTTCTTATCATATCTTCTAAGGTTTGTATCATTCTTTCTGCTAGCCCATCAGTTTGTGGATGGTGTGCTGTAGAAAGTTTTAATTGACACCCTGAAACATCCATAAGTGATTTCCAGAACTCAAAAGTAAATTTAGGATCTCTGTCAGAAACTATTACTTTGGGGAAACCTGCTATATTTAACATTTGTGTCCACCATGAAAAAGCTAAGTCCTTTGCAGAAACCTCTTTATGAGTAGGAATAAATTTACACATTTTTGTAAATCTATCAACAACTACACAGCAGGAGTTATAACTCTTATGCCTTGCTTTTGGCAAACCTGTTACAAAGTCCATGTTAACTATTTCCCATGGAGCTTTGGGTTGCTCAATTTGTTGTAATAAACCAGCTCTTTTGCCTGTTAATCTCTTATATTTTTGACAAGAATCACACGTCTCAACATATTTTTGAACATCATCAGACATGTTAATCCACCAAGCTGTGTTTTTTACTCTGGTTAATGTTTTATGGAAGTCAAAATGACCTGCTAATATATCATCATGACATATATTTAACATTAACTCCTTCATTGAAGGGGGAATTACAATTACATTACTTAATTTTTTCCTGTAATATATAAAACCATTTTCAATGGAAACTTTTCCTTTTTCTAATGCCTCTTTATACTTATTTGGTAATGTTTTTATTAAAACATTCATTGAAGCATTAGATGGATCATTTAATATTGTAGTGAGTTTACTCAAGTCAGGATCTGAATCATAATTATTAAGAATTGATTTCATAAATTCATCCTCAAGATCTACAATATAAATGCCATAAATGTTAATAATCTCTGACTCAGGAACATAAGCAGGATTATCATCATTATTAGGCAGAGGTACTCTAGATAACAGATCTACATTAGAGTGCAAGGTTCCTGCTCTATGTGTAATAGTCATCTGTCCTCTGTATTCTTGTACAGCTAATTGACATCTAAACATGTGTCTGTTAGGAGTTCTCATGTTTAAGAGTGACTTAACTGCACTACAGTCAGTTATTAACTCAAATTTTTGGTCTTCAAGGTAATAATGTAGCTTCTCTAGAGCCCATACTACTGCCAAACATTCAAGTTGAGTAGCACCATATTTCAATTCACTACTTCTCAGAGTACGTGAAATATAGCAGATTACTACTTCTGACATTTTTCCTTCAATAAGTTGTTTTTGATGCAAAGCAGCATCCAGACCAATAAAACTTGCATCTGTATATAATACAAAAGGTAATTGGAAATCTGGTAATCCCAAGATAGGAGCTGTCATCAAAAATTCTTTCAACTTATCAAAAGCCTGTTGTCTCTCATTCTTCCAAATGAAAGCTTCTGATTTCTTTATCAGTGTGGTCAATGGTGCAGAAATTAATTGGTAGTTTTTTATATATTGTCTATAATAACCACACATTCCAAGAAAAGATTGTACATCATTTACATTTTGAGGAATTCCAATATTCTTTATTGCAGCCACTTTATTTTGGTCTACACATATTTGTAAGCCAGATACAATATGACCAAGCACTTTTAAAGATTCAAACCCAAATTTACATTTTTTCAATGCAAGGGTCATTTTTATTTCATCCATTTTCTGAAATACCTTCTTTAAATGGATTAAGTGTTCATCATATGTTTTATAGAACACTATGATGTCATCAATGTATACCATTAACCATCCTTCAATCATTTCATTATGGAATGTTATATCCATTAACTTCTGAAATACTGATGGAGCATTTTTTGGTCCAAATGGCATTCTGACATATTTATAAATTCCCATATGTGTTGTTATCAACAAAAAGTTCTGTGAATTCTTTTCAACAGGAATTTGATGGTACCCTTTATTTCCATCTAGGCAACTTATATACTTAGCACCTTTAAGGGTAGCATGTATAGAGGCAATCCTTGGCAAGGGATAAATATCATCTACTGTAAATGTATTTAATGCTCTATAATCACCGCACAGTCTTGCTTTATCTTGTTCATAAGAAATAAGCA
The DNA here is from genome assembly GCA_030280995.1 of Hemileia vastatrix. Classification (NCBI taxonomy): domain Eukaryota; kingdom Fungi; phylum Basidiomycota; class Pucciniomycetes; order Pucciniales; family Zaghouaniaceae; genus Hemileia; species Hemileia vastatrix. The sequence continues at coordinate 6,126,793 of JASXTE010000011.1, forward strand.
CTGGTGATATTACACAATATTTTGGTGTAGTTTCAACCTTCTCAAGAATTTTCATTTTTAATAACATCTTAATATTATCCTCTATGTCTTTCCTCTTCATTGGTGAAGCAGGGTATGGTTTCTTTTTAAGACTAGCAGGAATATTATCCATAACACAGGTTAAACTAATTTTCATCTCATGATCTTTTAAAAGGCCAAGTTCATTTGTACCATATGCAAAAGCCATTGGAAATGCTTTAATTAAGTCCAAAATATTATTTTTCTCAGCTTCACTTATCTGAGTGCCAAATGATGCTTTAGAAATTTATGTTTCCAGAAGTTCCATCTCATTGGATTCTCTTCCTTTGCACAGAGAATTCGTTACTGACTCAATGTGTAAGACTGTGTTAAAAGAATTTATTTTTAATTTCCTTTTACCATTCATGCCAATTGTAAAATTGTTATTAGCAGGGTCTAATTTCACACCAAACTTAGTCAGAATATCATTTCCAATGATAAAACAGTTACTACAGTTAGTATTGTCCATTACTACAAAGTCACAAGTTACTCTTACATAACCATGTTGATGTTTAAAGAAAACAGCAGCTTTGTATCTACCAATGGGGTGTAGCACTGATCCAAAACCTCTCCAATTTTTACTCTGAAGGGGTTCAAGCTTAGACTTATATTCACTATCAATTTTCTGTAATGTATTAGCAGAAACAACAGAACCAGCAGCTCCTGTGTCCAATACTATATTAACATTTTCACCAGAAATGATAGCTTGAACCGTGATAGGTGTCATTTTAAAGTTATAAGCTTGTATATCTTTAATTATTTCAGCATCCTCAAAATTCATTAAAGATTCATTTGAGTCCATATTTAATATTGGCTTTTCAAAGATGGACAAATCATCTCCCAACATACAGACTTCATTTTCATCACTATATGAGATATTTCTGTCATAATCACTTGATTCTTTACTTTTTTCAGTTTCAGTTTCAGATTCACATTGATTTTCAACAATATTTATATTTTTCTCACATTTGTGACCTTTAACCCAAGGTTTGTTACACTTATAACAAGTATTTGTTTCATACTTTTTAGGTACTACAGGTGCAGTAGGTTTTTTCTGTTTCTCCTGAAGTGTTTTTGAATTCTGATTTTTCACAGGTTCAACATTTTGTTTATAAGTGGGATACCTTGATTCATACTTATGGTTTAATAATATTTCATTGCAAATATTAATAAAGTCAGAATATTCAGTAACATTAATTGTTCTAGCTACAACAATGTCTCTGACAGATATAGGTAATTTATATATTATCTTATCTTTCCATAAGTTAAAATCCATATTAGGCTCAATGGCTTTTAATATTTTATTTAAATTAATTAAAAATACCATAGGTTTGTCACCATTCAACGGATTGTACCTAGTTTTCTCATAAAGTCTCTGTTGAGTGAGCCTGAATTTAGAGCCTTCAAATAGTTTTTCAATAAGTTGTTTCCATTCAGCCCAAGAGTAATCTTTACCCTCACCCAATACAGCTTCAAACCATAATAAAGCAACATCCTTAAATAAAGAAATTAATTTTAATGTTATTTCTTGATCTGGTAACTTATATGAGAATTTCAAGTTGTCAATTTTTTGAATAAAATGTTGCCAATCAGAGCTGGCTTCCCCATCATAAGTTGGGTACTGATCTATCTTAGGCCAGTTTTTCTGATTGGATTTTATCTAACTAATCTTAGGTAAATTCAATAACTCATTTACTTTTGATAAATGGTCTTGTATTTCCTCCTGTACGGATTTGTGACTTACATTTTCAGATTTGACACTACCACCAGATGGTTTAAGTTGTGGTGGTACAGGGAAGGAATGAGATTCTCTTTTGCCAATGAAAGGATTATTATTATATTGACTATACTTATGATTATCATGGTTCATTAGTAGATTGGCAGTTTCAATCTCAACTTTAGTTAATCTTTTTAGTAGCTCAGAGACACTTTGATTTGTCTGGGCAAAAGATAACTTAGTTCTTGATTCAGTTTTTAACAATTGTGCTTCATACAATTTTTCTAAATCACAGAATTTTTTTGAAAGGTCACTATATTTGTTACTCAATGAATCATATTTAAGAGTTAGAGACAAATGTTCTTTCTCTAATTCTTTATTACATGTTGCCAGTTGAGAAATATTTAATGTCAAGGATGAAATTGTATCACTAGTGAGCTTAACTGTCTGTTCCTCATAATAAGTCATTCTATTCCACAACGCTGAAACAATTCTATGGACAGTTGGATTATTGTTAAAATACTCCATGTCTTCCTTTTAAATTCTCTCACTCTCCTGTGAACTTCTCATCTCACTAGTAAGTGGTGGCAACTGAGTATTAACTGTATTATTATTATGAATAGTACTGTTATTGTGGACAAAAGACAAGTCAGGTGTATCTACATCAAAACCTAAATTTCTTAAATCCTCCTCTATTTTCTGCAGCGATTTAACATCAATAGGATTACCTATATTGTAATTGTCAGTATTGTGTTCAATCTGAGAGGGTAATCTACTTACCATGGGATAGATTCCAGTCCTTATTTTTGGCGCTTTTTTCCTTTGTAGGGGTGAACTGAGGAAGTCTGATGAGGTGGTGGATCCCTGTTGCAGCTGTGGCTGGTCCATTGTTGATGGAACCAGTCCCACTTTCATTTTTCTACCAGGATTTTCTCCTGGGAGTGAGTTGACCCGCCTGGGATAGGGGGTTGCTGACTTTGTTGACTTGGCTGGCCTCCCTTTAGCTCTGCCAGTGCCTGATTCATTTGCTGAAACCCTACCTTGCAATTGTTCTGTAATTGCTCTACCTCTTTGAACATGAGTGACTTGGATTCTTCCAACTTCAGAACCTGTTTGGCCAAGTGGGACAGTTGATCCTGAAGATGAGGAGACGTCTTTTTTATAGTTATCTTTTTTAAAAGGGGGTCTTTTTTCTCTGTGCTCATGTTCTCTGCCTGGGGGTATTGCTGACCCTCCATGGTTATGTCCTGGATAGTTTTTGTTAGCTTTAGACCTGGTATTATAAGCAGGCTTTTCACTTACACTGTCCTGAGGAGCACTCATATTGTTAAGAATTATAATATATCGTGTCTACAGAAAGGAAGAACTCTATGGAATTAGTAGACAAAATGTATTAGCAATGTTATTACTAATAAAAAGCAATGGAGCTTACCCTGAATTTATATCTTTATTTATTTAAATAAAATATAAGAAAAATTCGAAAAAATCTGTTAAAAGTATAATAATAATTTTAACTAGACCTTTATAAGGGTGAATAATTAGCTTACCAAGCTTTAACCAAATACCAATTTAATTGGGTGTTATATTGGTGTCCAAATACCAAGTGAAATTGGTTTTATATTGGGTACAGTTAATACTGTAAATACCTAATTTTTATGATAAAAAATTAGTAAAATTATTATAAGGATTTTTTACCGCAATCACTGAGCTATGATGACCCACTAATATGCAGAAGATCCAAATATTTGGTTGTTTTTGAGCTATACTAAGTAAAAATCACATCCTAAGGCTTATACTAAAAAAATCAACAATAATCAAGGAAAGACCCCCAATTGTCAGTGTATCTAGTATTTAAGTATGATATAATAGTATTTATTTATGGTCCTACTACTTATTGATAAATGATTTAGTGATGAAACCTCAGGGGAAAACTAATAAAATAGTTATACTCAAATAAAACTCACAATACTTGGATTTAAATGTGTGCTAGTGGTGGAAAATAGATGAAAAAAATATAGTTATAGCTTATATAAAGATAATTTCAATTTATAATGGCTTTATAATATATATTTGAATAATAATAATTGTGTTATAATGTTTGTTTGAATTGTAGTAAGTGAATGTTGATAAATAACCGTCAAAATCCCTCCTTACTTATACCCAAATCCCCTGGAGTGCACAGACCTTCAATCCAGATGATGTCACTGCTATCCCCGGCAATTACAGCACTGTGAGGGCCCATCACCTCCCCATGGAGTCCACTTCAAGAAGATTCAACTCCCAGACCTCCAGTAAGGACCCTCCATCACAATTAATGATAACACAGACCTATACCATAAATAGAAAATCCAGATAAAAGCGGATACCATAAAGAAACAGGTAAAATAAGTAATCCAAAAGAGATTTAATGAGACCCAAAGCATATAAAGGAAACAAATGAAGTTTCCAAGCCCCCAATAACATCCCCAAGCATCCACATTAACCCAGCAATGACCTCCCAACCTATAAATCCGTGAATATCCATCTAAGGAAGCAGATTAAGTTGTCCAAACTGAGTGTATGCACCTGATATAGATGTCTATGCTTCTGTAGGCGTTGTGAATCCACTGATTTCGTCCATACAACCTAAAATAAGCAGAAAAACAAGGGTTATAGGCTATTAAGAGGCTAAAACCCACTTATAGACCTAAATATACATAATATACTGCATATTTCACTGTATATGAGCTTTATGTATACATTTAAGCTTATTTATGTCAATAATTACTTAATATCACTTAAGATAAGTATATTATGACTCCATTAAAAACTTGATAAATATTATTAGGCTATGGATAAGCTATTTAAACTACTATAAGTTATATAATAGTGTAATTATTATATATGTATGTATAATAATCATATATATAATTTGTTTAACCTTATTTTTAAGAGATAAGCTTAGTTTACTTAAAGTTATCTTATTTTAAGCATATAAAATACTCAGTCCTAGGGATATCTAGGCTGACACCCTGAAAGAAAAAGGGTACACGAGGAGGTGATTATGGCAAATGGGGAATATTGGGAGTGTCCTGCAGGAGAATGGGGTATTGGTTTACAGTCATGAGAGTTCAATAAAGCTCAGGAGATATAGGGTGTGGAAAATGGCTGAGTAGAACACACAAGGAGCTATGTGGGGAAAATGAGAACACAAAAGAAATACATGAAGTTAAATTTAAATTCCCTTCTGAGTAACCAGGGGGGCTGAGTGGGGCACCCCTGAGGGCCAAAAAAGGGCTACAGAGGGGAAACAGAAAGACTTTTAACAGGTTTTCACATATTATTTCCTTTCGAGTTTTTGAAGGGCTACATTACATTATGGAATTATTTAAAAGAATCCAACCCACATGTTTTATTTAACTGAATTCACTTGTACTTTTTAGAATATGTCAAGTTTTAGAATACTTAATCATTAATCATGTAAATCAAATCAATTACAAAATCGTCTCACTGTATTTTAACTCTGGCTTCTGCATAGTGTTAAAAGTTCTGTGTCCTTCAAAAGGAAGATCATCCTTAATGAGAGAGTGGCTGTCAGCCTAGGTATCCCCAGGAGTGAGTAATTCTTATGTTTAAAATAAGATAACCTTAATTAAATTAAGCTTATAACTTAAAGATAATGTTAAAACACTTATATATATGGTTAGAATACATATATGTATAATTATTACACTATTATATGACTTATAGTAGTTTAAATAGCTTATCCATAGCCTAATAATACTTATTAAGGTGTTAATGGAGTCATAATAAACTTATCTTAAGTGATATTAAGTAATTATAGACATACATAAGCTTATATGTATACATAAACCTCATATTCAGTGAAATATGTAGTTATATTATGTATATTTAGGTCTATAAGTGGGTTTTAACCTCTTAATAGCCTATAGCCTTTGTTTTTCTGCTTATTTTAGGTCATATGGATGTATTCAGTGGACTCACAATGCCTACACAAGCATATACACCAATTTCAGGCGCATATATCCAGTTCAGCCAACTTAATCTGCTTCCTTGGTTGGATTTTCACTGATTTGTGGGTTGGGATATGATTACTGGGTTAATATGGATGCTTGGGGATGTTATTGGGGGCTTGGAAAGTTAATTTGGTTCCTTTATATGCTTTTGGTTTCATTATATTCTCTTTGGATGGGTTATTTTACCTGTTTCTTTATGGTATCCACTTTTATCAGTTTATTCTATTTATGGTATGGGTCTGTGGTATCATTAATTGTGATGGAGGGTCCTTACTGGAGGTCTGGGTGTTTAATCTGCTTGAAGTGGAGGCCATGGGGAGTTGATGGGCCCTCACAGTGCTGTAATTGCCAGGGATAGCAGTGACATCATCTGGATTGAAGGTCTGTGCACTCCAGTGAATTTTGGTATAAGTAAGGGAGGTTTTGACAGGTTATTGGACATCACTTACTTACTACACTTCAATAAAACATTATAAAACATTTATTATTATATAGAAATATTTAATAAAGCATTTATAAATTGATATTATCTTTATATAAGCTATAACTATATTTTATTTATCTATTTTCCATCACTAGCATTCATAAAAATCCAAGTATTGTAAGTTTATATTGAGAATAACTACTTTATTAGTCTTCCCCTGAGGTTTAATCACTAAATAATTTATCAATAAGTAGTAGGACCATTAATATTTACTATTAAATCATACTTATATACTAGCATACACTGACAGTGGCACTGTGGATTAGCGAGTGCTATAGATGAAAAAAAGATTGGCCTATCTGCAGTGTTGACCAAGGCATTAGAGCTCAGCATTTCAAGATTTTTGTGAGTAAGATAGAGGACAAAAATTTATTACACAAAATACATTATATATTTGAGACACAAAGTTCAGAGAACTGTATAAATAATCATCACATTTTATCAAATACATGACGTTTATAAAATGGAGACAGAACCCAACCAGCCAACAAGCCCTTGAAAGTATGACCTAAAGCCTTTATCAACATTAAAAATTATTAAATAAGTCAGCCATCATGATATATAATCAAGTATTTTATTTGAGTGATAATGATCTTGATATAACTGAACCCAACATGTACTCATAATACAAGTTTAAAATTTTAGTTACTTAATTTATACTTGACTAACATTAATGCAAGTCAAGTATAAGATTATGTCATCCAGGATGTTTCAGGAGCCCAGTAAATAAACATACAAATTTATTGGAATTAAAATAAGACATAATAATTGCAGCTTATGTATTTACATTAAATTTATATTACATAATATATTATATAAATATTTTATTTTATAAGTAAAATAAATTTTATATTTATTTTATTATCATATAAATCAAGTATACATCAATTTAATTATCATATTCCATATAAAAGGACACATTTTTATGTATTTAATAAATAAATAAATAATTACATTTTTATAATATAATTACATCCTTTTAATTATCTTATATTGTAATTACATTAAATATTTAATTTAAATATATAACTAAACCTTTTCATATAAAATATTATCCATAATTAGTGGCGCTTTTTTGACCCTTAATAGTGTCAATGAAATATTAAATAAATTAAAACACTTATTTAATAAAATAGTATTCAAATTCTCAATTTAAATTAGCAATATCATTAAATTAATTATTTGTTTCATTTAAACAAGTTATTTAATTACATAGTTAAAACAATTAATTAATTTTACTTTACACTAAATTAAATTTGATTACATACTTTGTTGCATCAAAACATTTTATTTGTTTCACTTAAAAACCCTGAAAACACATTGTAATACCTGTTTTGAATCATTTTTTCTCATAGTTCTTATGTCTCAGGTTTGTTTAGTTACTCACTATTTTAATTAACTGATTTGGGAATTTATGGTGAGAAAATTAGTTTCTTAATTGGGATTTAATTATTTGTTTCATATATATTTTTCTCTCAATTACTATGTTTCAATTATTTTCTTTTATCCTCTTGTTTTATCTTATTACTTTTTCGTATATACTCATTTGTAGCGCTTCAGAGGTCCCCTTGCCTATAAAAAGGCCTTGGGTAATCCCCTTTAGCCTTATCACTTACTACTCATCATATTTTAAATACATTATATTATATTCTATTTACATTTTTAGTTGCGCTTCAGACTTCTTAAATATTAAAATAAAGTCTAAGGGTTGTTTTAAGAATATTCAAATATTTAGAGGTTGATAATTGAGCAGAGAGAGAAATTAATAGTACTTACTAGTATAACTATTCTATCCCAGGTAGACCTTGTCTATTAGACCAACTATTTCATCTTCCAGTTCCTTTTATTCCTCTCTTTTCCTTCCATTTTACTCTTATCATTTAAAATCTCCCTTTCCAGCTTACTTTTCTCCTTCTTCTAGATGAGCCGGCTGACAGATTATCTCAACAGTTTTAAAATAGAGCCAACTTCAAAAGCAACCAAAATGAAATGTCAATATAGAAAATCATTCAATAATTTTAAGTAGTAATGACAATACTGAGAAAAGACCATGGCACAGCTAGATCAAATACCAACCAACCAAAAGTCATTTTCAATATTAAAAATACTTCTTTAATATTAAAGAATAATATTAAATTATGGGCACCAACCATAATTCTGCACTTCTGATTTCCACTTCCCAAAAATGAATGCACACAGTATTTTTTTACTGCTTGACCTTATCTTTTATTCCCCATACTACTAGTCAAGTGTAAAAATTCATGAAGGCAATTGTAATTTTGGTTTGTCAGTCATATTCATGACCAAATAAGAATTCATATTGAATACATGTATATTATGAATATTGCTTATGCATATTATAACCATATTTCATAAAATATTTTTTGCATATTGCATATGAATATGCATAATTTTGCATTTTGCATATGCATATTTATGCATATTGCATATGTATATTTTTTGCAAATATTTTGCAAATTTTATTCATATTGAATATGCATTCTGCAACTATATTTAATATGCAATATGAATGATTATTAAATATGCATTTTGCATGCATATTGAATATTAAATAAAATATATGTTATATTTCCTTGAATCATGCTTTTGGAAGGGGGTGATAGCAAACAAATCTACAAGTGTTTCCAAAATATATTTACTTGATGGATTTCTACTCATATACCCCTCAAAAAGGCTCCTCAAGGATCACTTCATGGGTTACTCTAAAATCACTAAAAAATGACTTGCCTGCAAATTGTCTTAAGTTTTACCCTGTGTAAGTGTCAATTTTGCTTTTGGAATGTTGGAATTAAAACTCCAGTTTCTAAAGTAATAAGTTCATTGTCAAAGGGTTTTAGGATGTGATTAATAGTTTCAGTATCAGGTGAGTTAAATCCAGGTGTGAGTCCTTCAAGGCAAATGTGAAAGATTTCATTTTGAATATGGGGTGGAAGATTAAGAAAAATAAAATAAATAACACCTATAGAGTCCATTTTTACAGCAATCCTATTTCCATGTGGGTTAATACAATCAACATTGAAAGTGCCAAATTTAATGAATCTTGCCCTTTTCTCTACTTTAACTTTTTGAAGGAAGTTCCATTCTGTACATTAGAGAAATTACCTTGATTATTTTGAAGGTCATCAGCCCAAAATTGAATTAAAATCTCAACATTGGGTTTTTATAGGAGCAGCAGCAGAGAACATTATATTTAGGGTGTAAAAGCTTAGATTTTTTGGGAGATTCAGAAGAGCCACCAAGATATTTAAAACCATAAAAGATTTCCTTAAGAAAATAGAGCTCTTCACCACATGGATTTAATCAGGATAAATATTTTACTAGCAAAAAATGGTGAATGGAGGCCCAGGTGGATATAAGTGAAAGAATTTTCTAAAACAAATTGTTTTTACTACTTAAACATCAAGTTTAGCCCTTTAAAGATATGTACAAGTATCAATAGGGCTTTTCTTGGAAGCCAAGGTAGATATAGTTGATTTTAAAATCTCCTTGAGAGTCTTTGTTTCAATTTTTATCACAACTTTACTTTTATTCAGACTAAGATTACATAAATGATGTAACCAAGTGATAAAGACTTCAAAATATACTGTTTTAAATTAAAAAAATGAGCAAATAGTTGAAAATATTTATATATAAGTTTAGAAACCTCAAAATTGAATTTATTATCTGCAAATAAGATACAAAATTTCTGTACTCAGAATAGCTACTTTCAGAGTTTGGAGTAACCAGCTCAGATGCTGATGAACTTTTGGGTTATGGAGAATGGTAGCTTGATCTTTCTAGATCCTTTTAAAGATGATTATTTTGAGCTTTCTGAGATAAATATTTTCCAGGTTGTGGTTTAACTTTGGCATTACGACATATGAAAAGACTGCAAACAGAACACAAGCACAATTCCATTTGTCAATACTTTGAAACAAGAAAAGTTGAAGAATTATGTGAATAAATGATATTAGAGGGGAATGAAGCTGGTAAGAGAATAAAATCTATTAAAATGGTTTTTTTGATTAATTTAAATTCTTTGAAATGCAGTGGTGAATACATGGATGAGAAGAAATTATGCAAAACAAATTTGAATTGTTGCAGCAATGAAATTGCATAATTTTTGAAACTCTATGCATGCGACAACATTTGCATCAGTCTGATGCAACATCAGAATGTTTTCAGTGTTACTAGAAAACACTACAAACATTTAAATGATGCATCAGGCATAATGCAACAACAGATATGTATTGAAAGAAATTTAAACACACAATAGGGGGTTTCAGTTCTGGAAAATCTGCACTTAACTTAAGTGCGGATTTCAAACCAAATCAGCACTTAAATTTTGCAAAAAAGTCACTTATTTCAAAAATGGGTCTCAGTTATGACCTCAAATCAGCACTTTTTTCCCAATTTTTTTTAAAACCACATTTCGGCCACATAATTGCTTCCTTGTCCACCCCATCCCTGTCACATGTGACACTCAGACCTTAATCCTCTCATCAATCCTTAGCACACACCCCTCACTGAGATTTGAAAAAATTTATTGTGAAATTTTAACCAGGCATGGCATGTTTTTTCCTTCTTTTTTTTGTTTTCAAACTCCCCAAATCAGTTGTCCACCTTCATCAAAGGACAATTGCTTTTTGTTGATGGCAAATGAAGTAAAAAAAAAGAGAGAGAATTGACATCAGTCCTAAGCAAATGAAGGAGAGGTTCAAAAAAAGGCTCATTTTGCTTCAACTTCCACTGGTTTGGTATTGATGATTATGATTTGGAGAATGGATTTACTACTTTTTCCAAAAAGCTCAATGTCATGTATCTTCTCTATGAGGAAATAGAAACTCTTTTGGTTCCCAATTTAATAGTTACTTTTAATCTTATCAAAAAAAGTTATATCATGAGATTCTGATAACACCAGTTTTCCTTACTGGACTTGATAATACTGTACTTTTAGAATTCCAGATGGTAAAACAATACTGACACCTGTGCAAAAAACCTCATCACCAACATAATTTTATCACCTCACCACCAATTTGCATTTCTAAAAAAAAGGTAAGTCAACAAAACTCTATATCTGTTTAAAAAATTTGGCAATACCCTCCCCTGCATTTTACTGAAGCAAGGGGTGGATACCACTAAATTTTTCTAAGTCATCAATTTTCCATGTTAGATTTGAAAATTTGGAAATACCCTCCCCTGCACTTTATTGAAGTAAGGGATTAAAATCACCAAAATTTAGATTAATTCAATAAATTAATAAATAAATAAAAAAGATAAGTGAAATTCACTTGGTTTAAAGTAATTACAATTCGTCAAGCCAAAATGCAGACCAAGTCTAGAAACTAAGTTTGGAACTTTCCACGGGTATAGGTGAGATGAACCCCATGAAAAAATTTAATGTTATCATGTTTACCTTTTATACAACACAAGGTTGTTGGCTCATTACTTTTGTTTAGTAAAGTGAAATATCAGATTTATTTTTTAATTTTTATGAAAGAATAAGAAATATTTGATGACTTTACACATACCCAAACTTTTTTTATCTAACTAAAGGTTTGTAAATTTATTAATTTTACCTTCTTTCTTTATCTTGTTGATTTGTTGGACTAAATTTTGACTGATCTGATAAGAGAAACAAAAATGAATGAAGGGTTAAACATATTAAAAGGGTGAGAAAAAGAAGAAGAAATCACATTGATGTAAGGGCAGAGTAATAAGTAAAGAGAAATTTAGTTTGAGGATTCTGGAAGGATAAATGCATGATGTAAACATAATTTTATGAATTATGAAATAAATAAATGTGAAATTCAGAAAAAAAGGCTCAACTTTAAAGGCCAATATCTCAGCAATAACTGAACCAAATTCTAATTGGTTTTCTTGAAATGAAGGATAGGCTTCAGAAGTATCTTCAGTTAACAGTACAGTAGATTTGAATATACCTAACCCTAATACTGACTCTGATTTTCAAAATTTCACATAAACTTAAAAACTGATGATAAAAATTTCAACAAGAGGGAGATAAAAGCCTAGATAATCATAGGAATAAGGAAGGATAAATGCATGATGTAAACACTATGATATGCATTATGAAATAAATAAAAGTAAAATTTGGAAAAAAAGGCTCAAATTTAAAAGTAAATATCTCAGCAACCACTTAACCAAACTAAAATTGGGTTGCTGTACATGAGCAATAGGCTTTAGAAGTATCTTTAGCTAAAGGGACAGTTGATTAAAATAAAAATAAACATAATTCTGACTCTGCTTTAAAAAATTGCACAAAAACTTTAAAAGTGATGATGAAAATTCCAAAAGGAGGTAGAGAAAAGCCTAGATAATCATCAGATAAGAGTTTCAGAATCCTTATTCTATAATTATGCAATATAAAAATGTGAAATAAGATATGTGAAATTTGGAAAAAAGGCTCAACTTCAAAGGTTATAATCTCAGCAACCACTGAACATAATTCAAACCTGTTTGTGGTAAATAAAAGATAGGCTTCAGGAAAATCTTCAGTTAAAGTAAATGTGATTAAAATAAACATAACTCTAATTTTTTATATAAAAAATAAAAGAAAAAAATTCATATTGGGAAAAAAAGGCTCAACTTTAAAGGTCAATCAATATCTCAACAACCACTGAGAAAAATTCAAATTGGTTTGTGGGAAGTAAAAGATAGCCTTTGGGAGAATCTACAGTTAAAAAAATTAGATTTGAATAAACCTAACCCTAATTTTGAGTCTGATTCTCAAGCTTTTACAAAAATATGAAAAGTGATAATAAAAATGACAACATGAGGAGTCATATAAGTCCACTGTTATCCAGATATGAGTCCTACATCTATTTAAGTATGAAATTTTTATAGAATGAATAATATATTAGGGGGTATCAAAATTAGAAATTTGTAATTATTTAAAATGTATTTCACAACACAAAAAGAAAGACACAAACTTGAGATTAATTCTCAGTAAAAAGGTGTTTTAGGGGCACAACATGGCATATTTTAAAAAATAGTCATGGTTGATTTGGTGGAAAAAAGAGGTATTTTGAAATAGAAGATTTCTAACTTTGATACCCCCTATTATATAGACATAAAAAAAGGAGATAAAACTTACCTTAATTGAAAGGTAGGAAAAATAGAGTGAGAAAGAGTGAAGTTGGAATTTGGGGGAAATCAAATATGGAGCAATTTAAATGCTTAAAGAATGTGCAATTTATGTGTTTCAATGACATGTAATCAAAAAAAGTAAAATAGAAGAAAAGGGGAAAGGGGGAATAATTACCAAGCCAAGGAGGGATAAAGAGTAGGATGATGGAGCTAAAAAAAGAAAGAGAGAGGGAGAGAAGGAAAAAGGTTAATTTTACCTTTAAAATCAAAAAATAAACACTAACTAAAAAAATTTAGATAAAAAAAAATAGAAAAAAATTAATTAGAATATATAAAAGTAAAAATGAAAAAATGACTTACCTTGAGAGATGAGTTGAGAAAAGAATTGACTTCAATTTATTTGAGGGATGAAAGAGGAAAGTAGAAAGTAGATATAAGTGATAAAAGAAAAAAAAGAATGACTGAAAAATTATGCAATTGCAGAAAGTATGTGATTTCATGTTGAGATGATGAAGGAAAACAAAGAGACTTGAAAAAAAGAGACTATAACAGAAAATTCAAAATCAAAGTCAATATGCAAATAAGAATAACCATTCTAATGAAACTTTCCTGATAAGTTCTAAAAATCTGTCTAAAACTGAGTACAGATAGGTTAAGAAGTGTTTTGATGGAGTACTTGAGGTTTTCTTGGAAGAAGGTAACATTTCCTACCCATTTTTGATAAAAAAAGAAAATATTATTCAAGATCAGAATCAGAATTTCAATCAGTGTCCAAGAGGAGATCAAGAGCTATGAAAGTCATTGCTTGATGTAGCTTATCCCCATTTGAGGGTGAGGAAGGCATGAATCTTATATGGTATAAAAATGTAAATGATGTACAATGTTTTGAGTTATGAAGTGTTATGCTGTAGAGTGCTGTGTATGAATGGGATGATGCTGAAAAATCAGTAAAATGGGATATTATGGTAAAATTAGCACTTTTGGTTGAGAAAATGAGGATTTTAGTGAAATAAGTGACTTATTATGTTTTGAAATCCACCAGTTTTGGGGCTAGTGTATTTTGGAAACCTGCACTTAAATAAGTGCAGATTTTCCAGAACTGAAACCCCCTAATAAAAATTAAAGAAATCTTGTGAAATATCATTGCTTTTGAGGGTAGAGAAGAACAAGTTTAATTTTCTCTTGAAATGTGTGAACATAAAAAACAAGTTTTTGTCTGTAGTAATGGTGTGCAGGGGCCTCTAACAAGTCTTCAACTGGTATTTTTTAACACTACTCTGTCAATAAATATCAAAAAATAATTTACTTTTTATTCTTGTGTAAAGGCATGTCTGAATCAATCTAATGTACAATAAATCAAAAAAATAAATAGTAACTTAGAAAAACTTGAAATTAAAAAAGCAATTTTTTCAAATACCAGAATTTTTTTTTACCCAGATGAAATACATCCCATTAGATAACTGAGATCTTATAGAATGTCTCCCCAAAAAGGAATTTTTAAAAAAATTAAAAAATAGTCAACCCTCCCCCATGCCCACTAATATCTAAAAAAAAATTTATCCTCCATGATTATTGATAACCATTTAAATTCTTTCAGGAATCAAAGCAATGAGGTTTTCCAATTCAGAGTTTGGGTAGTCTTCACAAGCTAGAAGAAATTCCTCTTGCATTTCTTTGATGTTTTTAGGTTGATATTATTCTTTCATATTATACTTGAGGCTTTTCAAGAATTAAATTGATAGGGTTAATATCAGAAGATTGAGGTTTCCAATCATGAATTTCAATATTATTCTCTAATCAAAATAAATTTTTAATAGCAGCTTTGGGGATGGGAATTTGTCCTCCATTATTTTTAATGTATGCTTTGTGTCTTTTTTTGAGATAGGGTATAAGATTATTTTTATAGACATTTTCCATAAAATTGGCATCTTTTTTCTGTTTAAGATGAATAAAAACTAGTTTTAGCTATTTGGTGTTTAAAAACACACCCCAGATCATCATAAAATGTTGCCCACTATTGAATGTGGGTTGAAGGAAATTCTCATCATACTTTATAGATTTGGTGCACCAAACTAATGTGTCTTATAAGATCTTTCCTATTTCAAAAGAAGATTAAACAGACCAAAGTATGTTCTTCCAGTCTCTAGAAGTCAACAAAAAAGGGGGTGGAAGCTCTGGAAAATCCTCACTTAACTTAAGTGTGGATTTCAAAGCAAATCAGAACTTAAATTTTGCAAAAAAAGTCACTTATTTTAAAAATGGGTGCCAGTTATGACCTCAAATCAGCGATTCTTTCCTAATTTTTTTTTCACAGCCACATGTTGGCTACATCACCCCTTCCTTGCCCACCCATTCCTTGTCACATGAGACACCCAGACCTCCATCCCCTCATCAATCCTTGGAACATACTCCACACTGAGACTTGAAACATTTTATTGTGACATTTTAACCAGGCATTTTTTTCATTTTTTTTATGTTATCAATCTCTTAATCTCTTTTCTTTTAAAATACAATTTTCATAATGCCTCCCAAAAATTCCAACACTCAAAAGGCGACACAAAAAAATACTACATCACAAAGATCTTCCTGTAATGCAAGCCACTCACCTGAGTAATCAAAGTCTGGACAGATAAAAAAGGAAAATTATCTCATCATCATCAACTTCCTTGAAATTAGATCAAATTATGATGAATGTTTTGGATGTGAGAAATCTACCCAAATTTGATGTCCCCTTTCATCAAAGGTCAATGGCTTCTTGTTGATGGAAAATGAAGTAAAAAAGAAAAAAAAGGGAGAATCAACATCAGTCCTAAGAAAATGAAAGAGAGGTTCAAAAGTTATCAATCCAAATAAAAAAAGGCTCAATTTTCTTTGAATTTCACTGGCTTTGGTATTGATGAATATTATTTGGAGTTTTGAATTACTACTTTTTTTGAAAAGCTGAATGTCATGTGTTCTTTTTATGAGGAAATGGATAATATTTTTGGTTCCTGAGTTGATGTCAACCCTTAGTTTATACATGATAATACTAAGGATATACCCTCTCATTCTCAACCATCAAATAATCCTCCTGACACACCTGTACTTCAACAACATCAATTCCCCCCAGCTTTGAACCATAGCTCAGCTGAAGATGATCTGGACAATCAAGAAGAACAATTTTTTCAGAGTAGATCTGAATTGTCAGAGCCCCAAACTTTTAATGTATGTTTACTTTCTCTTTTTCTTCAATTCTTTGATAAATTTCTCATTCTTTCTTCTCAAGTCTCCTCCTACTCAAACTCAAATTTCCAAAGATATTAACCATTCTAGAAATAACAATTATACTTTGAAATATGTTTTAGATGAGCTTCCTGAACCCTTTAGCTCAAACTCCAAACTAAAGCACTGGGCCTCAACTTCAATGAACTTGAATCATATTTTAAAACCTTGTGGCAGTCTAAAGATTAGAGTGTCACTAATAATTATTTTTATTATAATTTGGGATGATTATTTTAAAGACTGGAAATTCCAACCTAATTTTATATAATTATATTATAAAAGAATTGATGGTTATATTGTTAAAATGGGTCAATTATACAAGTCAAAAGAAAAAATTATTTAACAGCCAAGAAATGCAAGTATAAGACTAACCATGCATAGAAATAAAATCTAAGAGTCTCAAGAAACTTTGTTGATTTTTTGGGAATATTTACTATTTTTCTTATATTTCAAAAAAATTTATAAATTAATTTTGATTATCTTTATTTTTTCATAGCTTACTTAACTTTGATTTTTTTAAATAGATGAATAGGGCTGCGCAGAATGAGAAAATTAGTTGTAAAAGTATAAGAGAAGAAGCTCTATCATCAATAATTTTTGTAGATTTTTTATTAAAGTTTTAAGAATATGATTGAATCTGTTAGTCTGTACAAGCTCCGTATGACATCCCATATTCTCCAGACAAGCTCTGGGATGCTCCAGCTAGAGAAAACAGGGCATGTAAATTACTATGCATATAAAGCCTGCAGACTCAAAATTAGTGGACATCTGAAAATCTATCTATCTAACTTATCAGCTAAAAATGAATAACCAACAACTACCATCTTCATTTACATAACAGTTTATATATTTGTAGTACCCTTTTAAAAATAACACGTTTACATTATATTTCATGAATTTATACAACAACTCATAAATATATACATATAAGATACCATTGTAAAGGTCTCATCTTCATGGACTTAATTTTAACATCTATTCACAAAAATATAAACTTTATAAAAACATAATAAGTCAATAATTTATATAACTTTTCTAAGTACAACTTTATTGTTGTTGTATTTCTTTTTCTTCATCATAAAGAACACCAATTTTAAATCTCTAGATTGTTACTTTCAGCTATTCATTTGGTAATTTATTATCAAGTATAATTGTTAGCTTAGTTAATTTTGAACTCTTTATTTACTTAAAGGGAAGGGGTTTTCTTCATTTTATCCAAATTTCTTGAATTATTTTTCCAGAAAGGCAACTGTAAGAGTTTTAATACAATGTGTTAATACTTCAACCATCTCTTAGTCCTCCATTGGAAATTTTTTTGAGAAAAAAGATAAAAGTAACATTTTCTCACTATATACCTTCTTCAATAACATATTTATATATTTTTTTGTAATAATTTTTTCAGCAACATGCTCAATTTCAAAAAATTCCCTTGACTTTGAGAAGATGAAGCTTGATCATATGCTAGTAAAAGATCAATGGGCCTTAGATTTGGAGGAAAGTTTTTTTGGCTTCAATCAAATTTTGAAAAGGCTTCATTTGAGATGGAGGAGATGGAAAGATCTCACCTTTTTTTGGAGAAAAAAAGACTGTGAGTTTCAAAGAGAAACAGCTAGTTGTGAATTTGAAAAAAAAGATAGTTTTAAAAAATAATTCATTACAGAATGTATAAAAAATGGCCAACCTTATGTGAAAATTGAAAAATTATTTGAATTTTTCAATTTATTAATTGTTTATATGATTAATTGTTGGGGAATAACTTTAATGATTACTTTTAATCTTATCAAAAGTAGTTATATCATGAGATTCCAATAACACCATTTGTCCTTACTGGAATCTAAAATTTTTCACTTTTGGAATTCCAGGTGGTAAAATAATACTGATACCTGTGCAAAAATCCTCATCACACCACGGGAAATCTGGGGTTGAACTGCTAGCAGTTCCCTCTTTTTGAAACTATTAGGAATTTGTCAGGAAACTGTTGGGAAACCATCCTGAAACTGTCAGAAAGATGTTTTTAAATCTGATGAAAAAACATTGAAAAAATAAACTGTCACAGATTGAATCCAGAACAATCCCTCCTTGAGCAGAGCTTAAGAACCACATTGAACATCAGTTAATCTCAGGTTTGGCAAAAGGTTGAACAACATCACTTAGCATACCTTAATATTCAAATATTAAACTTGAATATATGTTGCGTGTATGATATAGATGCATATGCATTTGAATTTGCATGGTGGATACTTATTGCATGCTAAAAATTGATGTGAATTGCCTATCCAAAGTGTATGCATAATGACTATGAAGAATAAATATGCATAAAAAATATGCATAAAAATATGCATAAAAAACATGCATATTGAATATGCATAAAAATATGCATATTGAATATGCATTAAAAATATGCATATTGAATATGCAAAAAAAGGTGCATATACGTATATGAATAAAATATATTAATATGCATATAAATCTGTATAATGAATATGCATATGAATATGCATAAATATGCATAATGATTGAAAAATGCAAAAAAAATGATGCTTAACGAGTATATTTTATGCATAAATAGAAATATGCAATATGAATTCATATTGCATACAGATAACACTGGCAAACCATTTTGACCAAAACTCATACTAAATTTTCATTCTGGACTAAAGGTGTGAGGGAAGGAAGAAAAACAGTCCGACGTTAGAAAAATGCTACATGCACTCATTTTGTAGCAGAGCAAATGAGAAGTGCTGAATTATGGTTGGTGCCCATAATTTAGTATGATATCATAATTTTATTTAATTGTTTTCAATATTGAAAAGACTTTAGGTCGGTTGGTATGGATCTAGCTGTGCCAGGGTCTAATCTAATTATTTTAACAATTTCTTAATAATTAACGGGCTTTAATACAAAAACAGGTTGTATTTTTTGTGGGATATTGGATATGATAAGGTCTTTTTTAAAAAAAACTTATATTGTTTAAAAATATTCCTGAATCAGATGTGGGATAATCACTACAAAAAATTGTAGTACTGTGGGCAATAAAATATATGCACAAGCAGTAAAGAAAGGACCAAGTGAACCCTTTTTGTGCAGTGGGAATCATTAGAGTGGAATTGTGGATGAAAAATATAATTCATTATTACCATTTTATTTAATCAAAAAATTTATAATATTAAAAAGAACTATTGATTATTTGGTATTTGACCTTTGTGCCTCACTCATATTTATCATTTGATTGATTTTTGTCACCATTATGTTATTAATATTATAAGTATAGCAAAAACTCGTGTGCCAAATGCATACCGGGTGATGTTACACCTTTTATAATATTATTAAATAAAGGTAAAAAAATATGAAAATGATTTGTTTTACAAAAAATAAATTGATATACAAAAGCAATATGAGGGATAAAAAGGTAAAATTAAAGGAATCAAATATGAAATAAAAAATTAAAATAAATATACTGCCATCAAGAGCAAGTAGACATGTTGGGGCAAATGTCCACCAGTGAGGCTAAACTTGGACTATAATTGCTTTTTTGAAAAACAAAAAAGTGCCAATCAGAGGTTTAAAAAAACTTCAGCATAACCATTTAGCCATATCAAACAACTTCTAGTTCAATGATTGAGAGAGAATTGATCACACCAGACTGCATGTGACAAAAAGTGTCCAGCACAAGTTTGGCCAAACTTGTGCTGGACACATTTATGACGGAGAGTAGCTAGGGTAGAATTTTTCTTCAGTTAATCTGGTATCTCTTATAAACATGTCCATTGGTACTTGATCTTTGTGCCTCACTCATATATATCATTTGATTAATTTATTGTCACCATTATATTATTAATATTATAAGTATAGCAAAAACTTGTGTGCCAAATGCATACCGGGTGATGTTACACCTTTTATAATATTATTAAATAAAGGTAAAAAAATATGAAAATGATTTGTTTTACAAAAAATAAATTGATATACAAAAGCAATATGAGGGATAAAAAGGTAAAATTAATCTCAAAGAGATCAATTATGAAAAACAAAATACTAGTAAAATTCTTGCTCTCAAGAGCCAGTAGAAGTGTTGAAAAAAATGGGAGCCATCAGGGCTAAATTGTAATAAGTGACCTTTTTTTTTAAGATAAAAAATTATACACCTGAGGTTGGGAAGAACAACAGGTGGATGATTCAGCTAAACAAAACTGCTTGTAGTGAAGTTTAATAAAAAAATGTTTTTTTGTTGCCATATAGAGAATTGATCCCATCTGACTGCACGTGACTAAAAGTGTCCAGCACAAGTTCTGCCGAACTTGTGCTGGACACTTTTATGATGGAGAGTAGCTTGGGTGGAAATTTTCTTCAGTTCGTTCATCTTGTATTTCTCATAAACATGTCTACTGGTATTTGATCAGTCTGTATCTTTCATATTTATCATCCGATTAATATTTTATCACCATTATATTATTAATGTTATTAGTATAGCAAAAACTTGTGTGCCAAATGCATACCATGTGAAGTTATACCTTCAATAATTTTTTAAAATAGATGTAAATAAATATGGAAAGGAATAGTTTTACAAAAATTAAATTGAAATTTAAAAGTAAAAAGAGGAATAAAAGAGTAAAATAAAAGTCAAAGAGTTAAAATATGAAAAAAATACTGGTAAAATTCCTGCTATCAAGAGCCAGTAGAGGTGTTAAAGCAAATGGGAGCCATCAGGGCTTAATTTTAATAAGTGACCTTTTCTTTAAAGATAAGAAATTATACACCTGATATTGGGCAGAACAGCAGGTGGATGATTCAGCTAAACCAAACTACTTCTAGTGAAATTTGATAAAAAAATTTTTTTGTTGCCATACAGAGAATTGATCCCATCTGACTGCACATGACCAAAAGTGTCCAGCACAAGTTTGGCCAAACTTGTGCTGGACACTTCTATGATGGAGAGCGGCTGGGGTAGAATTTTTCTTCAGTTCATCTGGTATTTCTTACAAACATGTCTACTGGTATTTTATCTTTGTGCCTCACTCATACATATTGTTTGATTAATTTTTTGTCTTAATTATATTATTAATTATATAAGTATAGCAAAAAATTGTGTGCCAAATGCATACTGAGTGATGTTACACATTTTATAATATTATTAAAAAATGTATAAAAATATTAAAATAATTTATTTTAAAATTTATTAATTGATATCCAAGAGCAATATGAGGAATAAAAAAATAATTTAAAGCGATCAAATATGAAAAAAGAAATCCAAGTATTATTGCTAATATCAAAGGCCAGTAGAGATGTTGAAGCAAATGAGAGCTGTCAGGGATAAATTGTACTTAATTGATTGTTTTTTAAAGATAAAAAATTGTGTACCTGTGGTTTGGATGAACTCTAGGTGGATAATTCAGCTATATCAAACTACATCTAGTGAAGTTTCTTATCAAATAATTTTTTTCATTTCCATAGAGAGAATTGATTCCATCTGACTGCACCTGACCAAAAGTGTCCAGCACAAGTTCGGCCGAACTTGTGCTGGACACTTTTATGATGGATAGTAGCTAGGGTGCAGGTCTTCTTCAGTGCAACTGTTTTTTTAAACATGTCAAATGGTATTTGATCTTTCTGTGTTATACATATTTTATTATCTGATTAATTTTTTGTCATTAGAATTTTATTAATTTTATTAGTACAGAGAAAACTTGTGCGCCAAATGCATGCCATGTTATATTACACCTTTTATAATATTATTAAAAAATGTTAAAAAAATATGAAAATGATTTCTTTTCCAAAATTATAAATTAATATCCAAATGTAACATTAGTGATAAAAAAGAAAAGTAAAAGAGATCAAATATGAAAAAGAAAAATTCAAGAAAAATTCCTGCCTTTAAGATCCAGTAGAGGTGTTGAAACAAATGGGTGCCATCAGGGCTAAATTTGATAAAATTTAATTTTTTTTAAAGATAAAAAATTTTTCACCTGAGGTTTGGAAAAACTCAAGGTGGATAATTCAGCCATACCAAACTACTTCTAATGTAATTATTTAGAATTTTTTTTAATTTAAATTCCACAGAGAGAATTGATCCCATCTGACTGCACCTGAACAAAAGTGTCCAGCACAAGTTCGGCCGAACTTGTGCTGGACACTTTTATGATGGAGAGTAGCTAGGGTGGAAGTGTTTCTCAGTACATAAGTTTTTTGTTTTTCACATTTCTATTGGGTTTTTAACTTTTTTTTATCATTCATATTTATCTTATAATTAATTTTTTGTCACCATATATATTATTAATGTTTCTAGTATAGCAAAAACCTGCATGCCAAATGCAACATTGGTGATGTTACAACTTTAATAATATTATTATATAAAGTTAAAAAAATATGAATATGTTTAGTTTTTAAAAAAATAAATTGATATTTAAAATTAAAAAGAGTAATAGAAAAGTAAAATGAAAATAAATGGGATCAAATACGAAATAAAAAATATAAGTAAAATTTTTACTATCAAGAGCCAGAAGTGGTGTTGGGACAGTTGGGGACCCCTAGGTCAAGACTTGGTCTAAACTTACTTTTATGTATAGCTAACAAATTTTGAACTGAGGTTTGGACAGACATCCAGGGGACAATTTTACAATATTAAACATTCTTTACTTCAATAATTGAGTGAAATATCATTTTTTATTGCCATAGAGAGAATTTATCTCATATGACTTCATGCAACCAAAAGTGTCCAGCACAAGTTCGGCTGAACTTGTGCTGGACACTTTTATAATTGAGAGTATTCATACAGTAAATCTTCTTAAACTCAAAAGGGATTTCTTATAAACATTTCCAGTGAAATCTGATCTTTCTGTGTCATTTAAATTTACCATTTGATTAATTTTTTGTCATCATTATATTTTTAACGTTATTACTATAGTAATAACTTGTGTGAAAAATGCATACCAGGTGGTGTTCCACTTTTAATCATATATTATTAAATAAAGGTATAAGAGTATGAAAATTATTTATTTTAAAAATTAAAAATTTATATCCAAAGCAATATGAGCAATAAAAAAGTAAAATAAAAGGGATAAAATAAGAAAAAAAATCCAAGGAAAATTCCCACTATCAATAACAAGTAGAGGTGTTAGATCAAATGTGCACCACCAGGGCTAAACTTGCACTATATTTTCTTTTTTGTTAAACCAAAGAAAGTGTCCTGATGAGTTTTGAAAATTCATCAGGAGGACATTTTGGCAATATCAAACTACTTATTGTGCAATGATTAAGCAAAATGTCATTTTCATTTCCATAGAGTAATTTATCCCATCTGACTGCATGCAACCAAAAGTGTCCAGCACAAGTTCGGCCGAACTTATGCTGGACACTTTTATGATGGTGAGTATCTAGGGTGCAGGTCTTCTTCAGTTCATCAGGTATTCCTTATAAACAAATCCACTTGTATATGATCTTTCTGTGTCATTCATATTTATCATTTGATTCATTGTTTTTCACCATTATAATATTAATGTTATTAGTATTGAAAAAATTTGTAAGCCAAATGCATACTGGGAGATGCTACATCTTTCATAATCTTATTAAATAAAAGTAAAAAAAATATGAAAATTATTAGTTTTTCAATAAATAAATTGATATTTGAAAGCAAAAACAGGAATAAAAAAGTAAAATAAAAGTGATTAAATATGAAATTAAACATTCAAATAAAATTTCTGCCATCAAAGATAATCTGAGTTTTCAGACCAAATTTGAACCACCAGTTCTAGATTTGGAATATTTTTTCTTTTTTTTTAAATTAATAAAAGTTTCCACCTGATGTTTTCCAAAAAATCAGGAGGATAGTATAGCAGTATAAAGCTACTTCTTGTGCAATGATTGAGCAAAAATTCATTTTAACTTCCATTGAGTAAATTTATCCCATCTGACTGCATGCAACCAAAAGTGTCCAGCACAAGCTCAGCTGAAATTGTGCTGGACACTTTTATGATGGAGAGTAGCTAGGGTGCAAGTCTTCTTCAGTTAATCTTATATTCATTTTAAAAATATCTTTGGGTATTTGATCTTTCTGTGTCATCCATATTTATTATTTGATTATTTTTTAGTCACCATTATATTATTAATGTTTTTAGTATAGCAAAAAAATGTGTAATGAATGTACACTGGATGATTTTACAACTTTAATAATATAATATAATAAATATAAAAAAATGTGAAAGTTATCAGTTTTACCAAAATAAAATTGATATTTAAAAGCTAAAGGATAAATAAAAGGGTAAGATTAAAATTAAAGAAATCAAACATAAAATAAAGATATTAAGTATAATTTCTGCTATCATGAGCCAGTAGAGGCTTCAGAAAAAATGGGCACCATCATAGATTAACATGGATCAAATTTACTTTTTACCAAAGGAAAAAATTGTCTACCTTAGGTTTGGAAAAACTTCCAGGGGACAATTTGTCTATGTAAAACTACTTTCAGTGCAATGATGGAGTGATAATTCAGTCTCATTTCCATAAAAAGAATTGATTGCGTCTGACGGCATGCAACCAAAAGTGTCCATCACAAGTTTGGCAAAACTTGTGCTGGACACTTTTATCATGAAGAGTATCCAGGGTGCAAGTCATTTTTAATCATCTGAAATTTCTTATAAACATTTCCACTGTTATTAAATCTTTGTGCCTCACTCATATTTATCAATTGATTAGTTTTTTGTCACCATTATATTATTAATATTATCAGTATAGCAAAAGATTGTGTGCCAAATGAATACTGGGTGATGTTACACCTTTTATAATATTATTAAATAAAGGTAAAAAATATGAAAATGATTTATTTTACAAAAAATAAACTTCTATCCAAAAGAAATATGAGAGGAATAAAGTAAAATAAAAGAAATCAAAGATAAAAATTAAAATCCAAGTTAAATTCCTGCCATAAACAGAAAAAAGAGATGTTGAATTAAATTAGAACAATCAGGGCTAAACTTGCACTAAATTTTCTTTTTTGTAAAAATAAAAATAAAATCCACTTGAGCTTTACCAAAACTTCAGCATGAAAATTTTGCCATATCAAACTACTTCTAGTGTAATTTTTTATCAAAAATTTATCTTCATTTCCATAGAGAGAATTGCTCTCATCTGACTGCACCTGACCATAAGTGTCCAGCACAAGTTCGGCCGAACTTGTGCTGGACACTTTTTTAATGTAGAGTAGCTAGGGTAGAATTTTTCTTCAGTTCACCTAGTATTTCTTACAAACATGTCTACTGGTATTTTATATTTGTTCCTCACTCATTAATATCATTTGATTAATTTTTGGTCGCCATTATATTATTAATTTTATAAGTATAGAAAAAACTCATGTGCCAAATGCATACCAGGTGATTTTATGCCATTTATAATATTATTAAATAAATGTATAAAAATATGAAAATAATTTATTATAAAAATTATTAATTGAAATCCAAAAGCAATATTAGGAATAAAAAATTAAGTTAAAGGGATCAAATATGAAAAAAGAAATCCAAGTAATATTCCTACTATCAAAGGCCAGTAGAGGTGTTGAAGCGAATGAGAGCCATCAGGGATAAATTGTACTAAATTGACTTTTTTTCAAAGATAAAAAATTGTGCACCAGTGGTTTGGATGAAATCTAGGTAGAAAATTTGGCTATGTAAAACTACTTCTAGTGAAGTTTTTTATCCAAAAATTTTTTTTCATTGCCATAGCGAGAATTGATCTCATATGACTGCAACTGACCAAAAGTGTCCAGCACAAGTTTGGCCGAACTTGTGCTGGACACTTTTTTGATGGTGAGTATCTAGGGTGCAGCTCTTCTTCAGTGCAACTGGTATTTTTTTAAAACATATCCACTGGTATTCGATCTTTCTGTTTTATTAATATTTTATCATTTGATCAATTTTTTGTTACCAGTATATTATTATTTTTATTAGTATAGCAAAAAAACATGTGCCAAATGCTTACAGGGCGATGTTAAACTTTTAATAATTCTATTAAATACAGGTAAAAAATTATGAAAATGATTTGTTTTACATAAAATTAATTGATATCTAAAAGAAAAAAAGGGATAAAAAGAAATAGGTTGAATAATAGGGATTTTATATGAAATTCAAAATTCAAGCTAAATGCCTACTTTCAAGGCTCAGAAGAGGTGTTGGATAAAATGGGCATCATCAGGAATAAAATTTTACTTAGTTTGATTTTTTGAAAAACTAAATGAAGTTTTCAACTGATTGTTTTCCAATATTTAGTTGGACACTTTATCTATATCAAATTACTTCTAGTACCATGATTGACTAAATTAAATCCTCATTTCCATATGCAGAATTGATCCCATATGGCTGGACCAGGCCAAAGGTGTCAACCACAAGTTTGAGAATTCTTCTGGTGGACAGTTTTATGATGGACAGTAGTAGGGTGCAAGTCTTCTTTAGTTAATCTAGTATTCCTCATAAACATTTCCAACTTATTTTTGGCCAAAAATCAGGTGGAAAGTTTTTCCATATAAAATTACTTCTAATGCCATGATTGAATAAAAATTGATTCTCATTGCCATATAGAGAGTTGATCCCATATGACTGGATCTGGAAAAAGTGTCACCACAATTTTTGATAAACTTAAGTTTGAAAATTTTATGATGGAAAGTAATTGCAAGTCTTCTTCATTTCATCAAGTAATCCTCATAAAAATTTCCACCTGTATTTTGGCCAAACTTCAGGTGGACACTTTGGCCATATTAAATTAATTCTAGCTCCATGTTGATAAAAAACTGATAATTATTGCCATATATAGATATTAAACCCATCAGACTGTGCCTTTTCAAAAGTGTCTACCTGAATTATGGCTAATCCTCAGTTGGACACTTTTATGATGCAGAGTAGCTAGGGCAAAAGTATTCTTCAGTTAATTTGGTATTCATAATAAATTTATCCTCCTGAAGTTTATCCTAACTTGAGGTGGACAGTTTCAGAAAGCACCAGTTAGTCACTATCCATCAAAAAAGTGTTCACCAAAATTATGGCTAAACTTGTGGTGGACCCCTTTGATCAGCCACAGTCAGATGAGATCAACTCTTTAGATGGGAATGAGGATGATGTTTTGGTCAATCATGGAAATAGAAGTAGTGTGATGTGGCCAAATTACCCCCCTGAAGGTCAGACAAACCACAGAAGGACACTTTTTAGCAGGTAGTAACTGAGAAAAATCCATTTATCAGAAGGAAAATCTTTTATTGGATAGATGCCAAGGTTTCATACTTGTGTATTATGGTCAGTATTAATTTTGAAAGAGTCTGTCCAAGCAATTTCATTGCCCATTATGACTCATTTTGTTTTAAATGTTTCAAACTGCATGATACAGTATTAAGGTGTCACATAGTATAATTAAGTTTTATTACGTGCCCTCCTATGATGCCTAAATTTATAATTTAATATCTTACATAATAATTTTTTTTATATAAATTCATCAATATTTTTTTTTATTATCAAATTTAATAGAGCAAGTATCCTGAATTATTATATATGCATAAGCTTAGGTTAGATCAATTTGTGCTCAATTTGTTCTCATTAGAGGACCAAAATCAAGTTCTGGAGGATCAACTTGTTCATAATTTGGAATCAGTTGATATTCTGTCTATAATCAATTTGAGAATAAATGTAAATCTAACTCTAATTTACTTATGTTTATAAAGTATTCATAAACCTGGCATAATTAAGGGACACTCTAAATTTCAAGAGAGGGGATTGCTAGCAATTCACCCCTAGATTTCCCGTGGTGTCACCAATGTAATTTTATCACATCCCCACCAATTTACATTTCTAAATAAAGCTAAGTCAACAAAACTCCATATCTGTTTGAAAATTTGGCAAAACCCTCCTCTGAATTTTATTGAAGCAAGGGGTGGGTATCACCGAATTTTTTGAAGTCATCAATTTTCAATGTCATATTTGAAAAGTTGGCAATACCCTCCCCTGAATTTTATTGATGCAAGGGGTGGGTATCAACAAATTTTTTGAAGTCATCAATTTTAAATGTCAGATTTGAAAAGTTGGAAATACCCTCCCCTGTATTTTATTGAAGTAAGGGGTGAAAACTTCCAAAATTTAATACAATTGCATAAATTAACAAATAAATAAATAAGATAAGTCAAATTAACTAGTTTTAAAGTAATGAAAATTCCTCAAGCCAAATAGCAGACAAGTATAGAAACTAAGTTTAGGACTTTCCACAACTATTGGCTAGATGAGCCCCATGAAAGAATTTAATGTTATAATGAGTGGCTTTGATACAACACAAGTTCATTGGCCCATTACTTTAATTTATTAGATTGAAATATCAGATTTATTTATTAAAAATTTATGAAAGAATAAATAAATTTGATGACTTTACAAATCCTCATACTTTTTTGATCTACCTAAAATTTTATTAAATTTATTACTTTGACCTTCTTTTTCTACCTTGTTTATCCTTTGGATTAGCTTTTGACTTATTTGGAAGGAGCAGCCAAAATGAGTAAAGTCATGAAAAGATTCCAAACCTGGAAGAGCTTTTGTTATCTGGTAATTATCATGAGAAGAGTTCCAAACTGATTTGAGGATTCCATTTCATAATCCAAAATTTATTATACACCTATTATCTGGGAAATATAAGCCATTTCATTTGATTTTAGCAGATGAAGGAATAGGTTGTCCAGTATAAGGTTTGAAATAAGAGAAGACCCCAAAAGTAAGATAATTTGAATCATTTGAAGCAGTTTGAACTGAGTTATGATTCCAGAATGAATAATTATAACATTCAAAAATAATAGATATTCATTGCTTATTTCTTCTCATTCTGAGTCAGTCCAATTGGGTATTCCTATTCTGATAGCACATTCATTATTTACTCCAAAAGGTTTATTGTGGAGACTTTTAAGCCAAACATCAATAAAAGAATTAAATGAAGCTAAGGTGTTCCATTTTCAAAAATTGTAATCTTTTTCAGCTTTAGATAAATTTTTGAGTAAAGAATAGATGCCTATATAATTAAAATGAGTAATGTTTTTAATAATTAAAAAAATTAATGCACTTACCAAGAGAATAGCCTTTAAAAAATCCTGGTCTAGATCCAAAACCAATCATGATACCACACATCAAATTGTGATTACTTATTGGTAAGCCAACCAAAGCCATTTGATATAGTTTCATAATGAGATTGGATAGTCAAATAAAGGATTTACCTTTCACTCCATCAAATTAATAATTTTTGTAAATAAAATGAGGTTTAAAAGTATTACTGATTACAGCCTTAACTTAAACCCCTCCTAATTCTGTCAGATATTTGATATTTTTAAGTAAATTCTTGGGATATTTTTTTATTGAATTTAGTTCTATAATACTTGATGTTTTATATGTGGCCAAATAGAATATCCAAGTGTATTATTTTTAAAAATATCTCTTTTTTTGATATGATCTGTCAGCCAGTAACTTATTTAACATAGTAAAACTGGTCTGATTAAATGTATTACTCAATTACCTACATATTTAAATATTATATAATTAATATTTCAATATCTTTAAGTATTATACTGTGTAACTATAATGAATAACTATATTACAACTGATTTTTTATTCTTTAAGTTGTTTATTTCTATTTACACAAACATTTTTATTTTATTTCATTTTTATAAAATTAATTGAGTTAAAAATATAAAAACTACAGAAAAGTTTTAGATCTAAGTCCATGTAATAGGGGGTGTCAGTTCTGGAAAATCCGCACTTAACTTAAGTGCGGATTTCAAACCAAATCAGCACTTAAATTTTGCAAAAAAGTCACTTATTTCAAAAATGGGTGTCAGTTCTGACCTCAAATCAGCACTTTTTTCATGATTTTTTTTCAAAACCACATGTTGGCCACATCATCCCTTTCTTTCCCATACCATTTTGTACTCTCCAAATGTCCTCTTTGTGTACTTCATTCACTTGGGTTGGTATTTTGGTTTGTTGCATATTCATTTTTTTTGGAATTTACGGTGAAAATCTTTTTTTTGGATGGCTCATTGGTTTTCTTTCACCAGCTCAACATGAAATCGCATATTTTCTTCTGAAATCGCATATTTTGTCAGTGATTTTTTTTTTCTTTCATCACTCATATCCTTTTCATCCTCTCCTCAAACATCACTCAAATATTTTCGTTACTTTTTTTTCTCAACTCATCTCACCAGGTAAGTCTTTTTTTTTCTTTTTTCTTGTTTTTTATTTGCTAATAATGAATTTTTTTTTTTGCTTTTTTTTTGTTTTTGTTTGTTTGGTTTTTTTTTTGTAAGTCCTTTTTTTTATTTTCAAGGTTAGACTAACCTTTTTTTTTCTCTTTTTTCTCTTTTTTTTTCTTTTTTTTTCTCTCCTTCACCCTCTTTAGCTGCCTCATTTCACCCCTTTTCCTCTCTCTTTACCTGCCTTTCACCCTCCTTGGCTGTCCCAAATCCCCCCTTTCCCCCCTCTTTAGGTGCCTCAAGACCCCCTTCCCTTCTCTTTAGGTGCCTCAACACTCCCCCCTTCTCCTCTCTTTAACTGCCTCAAATTCCCCCTTCCCCCCTTCCACTTCCCTTTAGCCACCTCTACCCCCCCCCTCCTTCTTAAAGAACGATTGCTAACGATTGTTTGTTAAGGAGGAGGAGGAGCTAGGGATGGTTTAAGGGGAGTGTAAGGGGGGGGTTGAAGCGGCTAAAGAGGGGGGGAAAGGAGGGGGGTTTGGACATGTAAAGAGGGGTAAAAGTGGGGGTTTTAAGGTAACTAAGGGGGGGGTTTGGGGGGATTTCAGGGGGATTTTGAGACAGGCAAGGAGGGGATTTTAGGATAGTTTTAAGGCAAGGAGGGAGGGAATTTAGAGGTGATTTCAGAGAAAGAAAGGGGGGGAAAGGGTACTGTAATGAGATTTAAAGAGGGGTTACCTATTTTTCAAAAACACATACTAAAATGTAACTTTTTTTTTTTGGCAGATTTTTAGAAAAAAAAAACTTTTACATTCTGTTAAGGTCTTTCCCTGTAAATTACAAAACAAAAAAGGTTTAGATATTAATTTTTAATACTTCTTACAAATAATTTTACATTTTACTGAATTAATTTTTTTTTTAATTTTATTTGTTCTGATTTTTCTTTTACAGAGGATTCCACAATAGGATTCATATCGATAGGAATTATGCCAATTTTCTTACTTTTGGTATATTCTCATATATCAATCCGATAACTGGCCAACCAATACCATCTCCAGCTAAAATCAAAGGACATGGTTTATATTTTCCAGACCACTGGTGCATCATTTATTTTGGTTTGGGAAATGGTATCATCAAAACTATTTGGAATTCTTCTAAGGATAATCATCAAACAACCAAAGCTCCTCCTGGTTTGGAATCCTGTCAAGATTTAACACATTTTGGTTGCTCATTTCAAATCAGTCATAAGTTGATTCAAAGAATCAATAAGGTAATGAAAGAAGGTAAAGTTAATCGATTTAAAAAAACTTTATCTAGATCCAAAAAGTATGGGGATTAGAGTTGTCATCAAAAAATTTATATTTTTTCATAAATTTTTTATAAATATTTTATATATATCAATTTTCTCAAGTTAAGTGATGAGCCAACGACCATGTGTTGTATAAAAGGTAATCATGATAACATTAATTTGTTTCATGGGGTTCCTCTTGCCTATACCTGTGGAAAGTCCCAAACTTTTGTTTCTATATTTGATCTGCATTTTGGCTTGAGTAATTGTCATTACTTTAAACTAGGTAAATTGATATATATTAGATATTTATTTAATAATTTATGTAATTATATTAAATTTAGATGACTTCCACCCCTTACTTCAATAAAATGCAGGGGGGGGTATTGCCAAATTTTCAAATCTGACATGTGAAATTGATGACTTAGAAAAATTTTGGTGATATCCACCCCTTGCTTCAATAAAATGCATGGGAGAGTATTTCCAATTTTTTAAAACAGATATAGAATTTTTTTGACTTGTAAATATTTTGGTGAAAATCTTTTGGTGATACCCGTCCCTTACTTCAATATGGACAGGATGGGACGAGAATGTGATTGTGTAGCAAGGTAGAAGACATATCCAGAGAGTAGTCCAAGATGTGGTTATGGCAGAAATTTGTGCAACATGTGGTTATGACAGAAAGTTGTCCAAGATGTGGTTATGAAAAATTGAGTAAAAAAATGTTGGATAAGAGGTGAAAATTGACATGTAAAGTGTCTAATAACCCAATTATTAGCAAAAATAATTTCAGAAGATAATTGGGGTATGCAGATTATTTTCCGCAATTAATTTAATTGCGGATCGGTAAACATTGATACCCCCTATTATTATTATTATTTTTTTTTGGGGGGAGGAGGAGGAGGATATGAAGGGAAAGAAGATGTAGGCAATTATATAGCAAAAGAATAGCATGAAAATTTAATAAATTAAGAACTTTTTTTTGTATGTAGGAGCGATTGAGTTTGTAAAAAATATTAACAATAAAAGATGACAGGAAAATTACAGGCAAAGAAGAGGGTGCTAATGAGAATGAAGAAGAGATAGACGAGTTTGACAAAATCATGTTAAATATAAGAGAGAGAGGGAGGGAGAGGGAGGGGGGGTAAATTACAAATTGAGTGAAGGATAAGAAATGATTGATGAGATTAAGATGAAGAAGAGGATTGGTGTCAGCCAGGCTACTAGACTTACCCAGTGAAAAAATTAATTATTTACTGGATGAAGCCGCACCTTATCATTTTAATTATTATTTAATTATAATTTATTTACATTAAAATTTGTTATAATAAATTAACTAATTACAGAATGATAAAATTAAAAAATTAAATAAATAATTAAAATTAAAAATATAAAATTGTCCCTTATATTTTTCTCTAACACCGTGCTCATTTGACAGGTTGGAAAAAATAAAATTTTTATATTAAAAAATAGATATTAAGATAAAATAAGATTTTAATATTCAAATAATATTAAATATATACAAAAAAATCAAATTTCTTATTTAGAATTGACTTCTACAGTAAATATTAAATAAATTGATGTATTTCTGACATACTCTGTAAATACATCTTTTTGACGCCTTCTTTTTAGAATAACTTTATTATTTGAAATACTCCTTCTGGAATATTCTTTTCTCTCTCTCATACTACTGTTTTTAGAATTTGATTGCCGTGCTTTGTCTCTCCTTTGCCTATAAAAGGCCTCTCTTTTTGTTGTCTTTCAATCATTCTTTTTATTAACTTACTTATTACTACAACTACAAATTAATACTTATTTCTTATATTTTATAACTTTAGTATTTACAAGGACAAAATTCTAATCTATAACTTATATAAATATTTTAAATCTACCTCTGATTATTGAGTAAAACATCATCTTTGATTGAGAAATATGTACAAAATTATTGAGAGTCCAATAAATCCTTAAACTCTTCATACAAACTCCGTACCAAAGCTTCTAGACCAAAAGTGGACCTTGACAATAGGGATCCTTTCCAAAATATTGACGGCGCAACGTTACTTGAGGCCTAATCGAGGGGACTATCGGCGTACAAGTACCTGTAAAGGACAAGAGAAGGCGAGAAAACGACAAACGTCATACGTCACGTGAGAAAAGTTTTTGCTGCAAACGGGAATCAAACCGCGCTCCAGAACTTAAGTTCATATACTGACTAAACATCGTATATATCATGGTAATTATTATTATTACTATTTGTGGGTTACTCTTTACTCTTCATTTGCTACGTATTTCATTTTACTCAGCACTCTGTAAGTGGCATTAATTTTCTCATTTTTCAGGGGGAGGTGTCTGGTAATTTGGAATTTAATTTTATTATTATATTTTTTTTATTTTTCCTGGTTGACCATAATAGAGCAATAACTGTTCTTAGTCCCAGAAGTAATAAAATAATTATATTCTAATATTAATTATTATCATTTTTCAGTTGACAATTGTCCTGATTAATCTGAATTTTAATTGTTCCAGTTGACAAATTGTCCTGACAATAATATTTTTTATTAATAAAATAATTATTATAATTTTTCAGTTGACATTTGTCCTGATTAATTTAAATTTTAATTGTTCCAGTTGACAAATTGTCCTGACAATAATATTTTTTTTTATTAATAAATAATTCACATTTAATTACTTCAGTTGACTTTGAGTCCTGGTAATCCAATAAATCTTTTTAATTAATAAAACTCATATTTAATTACTTCAGTTGACATTAAGTCCTGGTAGTTAAGTGATCAGTAATAAAATTTTAAAATAAAACTTCATATTTAATTACTTCAGTTGACATTAAGTCCTGGCAGTTAAGTAATCAGTTAAAATAAATTTTTTTAATTAATAAAGATTCATATTTGATTACTTCAGTTGAAAATAAATCCTGGTAATAAATTAGTTGATTTAAATCCTGAAAATAAAAAATTATTAATAAAAATTCTAATTTATTTCTACAGTTGATTATATTATAATCCTGGTTTTAAATTTTTTTTTTTAATTTTATTTAAGTTGATTTTTATCCTAAAAAAAAATTTTTTTTTAATTTATTTTATTTTATTTCTGTTAAATAAAAATTAAAAATAAAGACTAATTAATTTTGTCTCTTTCCTTCATTTCAGTAGAATATTAAAATGACTGACCAAAGTGGTTTTGCTGCACGTGAAGAAGAACTAGACTTAATTGATTATGATGAGCCTACTTCTGTAAGTTCTCCTTTAACAAGAAGAATTTCTCAAACTAATAAATCCTTGCCCCAAACAGGATGTAGAGATGGAAGAAGTAGAAATCCTAGTGGACAATACTCAGGATCAGAAGCCCATGACAAACCCACCAGAAGAGCTTCCAAAAGGCTTCAGGATAAAAAAGATGCCGTTGTCTCAGCAGGTAAAGAATCTGTCTATCCACATAAAGGAGTTAAGGACAGACAGCTTGAGACTAAGGGTAAGGGTAGATGCCTTGGAAGAAAAGGTGAGAAGAACAGATACTTTTCTCCAAGAGAAGAAGAAACCTCTTCCTCCCAGGGATCAACAACAATTGGCTCCCCAATCCCAAGAGATGGTGGAAGTGTCCAAGTGGCAGTGGGACTGGCTCAACACTCAGTGGGACTACTTGGCTCAAAACCAGCATCAGTTACCTCAGGTAGGTCCATCAAGGCCCACCCAGGCCAACCCCAATCCTCCCCACCCTTATCAAGGAGGCAAAAGAAGAAGGAAGCCCAATATGGTGATACCCAGCAAACCCTGGTACGTCCCTCTATTGATTCTCAAGTGCCTTTTCTTGTGGCTGACATCTCTGTTCCTTCAGGTAAATCTGGAAGGCAGGATGAAACCTTGAGACCTATAGAGGCTGGGAATAGTAGACAGATATCTCATGTATCTAATCCATTACTTTTAATTGCTACCTCAATGATAAACCCTGACATGGCTGTAATTGATGAAAATCTTGACCCTGAGTTCTATGAGAGTCTGGAAAGTTACTCAGTTTCCTTATTGAGAAACACTCCAGATGTAGCAAGAATTAATGATGAGCACTTGAGAGATATTATTGCCAAGCAAAATCATATAATGAACAATATGCAATTGACTCAGAGATATAATAGTTTGTTAACTGATCAGGGTTATCAAGCATTAAAGAGTGAAGCACAGAGAGTCTCTGATGAATTGTCTCGTTACAAAGCAACCCATGAAAAGAAAATTGCTTTATGGCAAAATATAAAAAATGATTTGTCTAAACTAAAAGATACTGTATCTGCCTGTTGCCAGGAGGTAGAGATAGATAAGATAAATCTGAAAAGATTGAATGACCATTTTTCATCTTTTCAACATAAGAATCAATTATCTTTTGCAACTATCAATGAGAGTTTATCTAGTCTTCCAAGAATGAAAACAAGAATAAAAACCATTGAAGAAAAATTGAACTCATTGTTAAATGACCAAAAATATTCTGACATTTCTGTGAAGGAACATATAGTGCAGGATGCTCAAATAGTACCTGTGGCTAGTTCATCTAAAATAAAAATAGATCCATAAATACCTGTTGAAAACACTGAGTTTCCATCAAAAACTGATGATGCACCAGGATCTGCAACAGAAGGATTAAACAATGAGATTTCAGCACAATTAGAGAAATTACAGCTACTTCTTACTCAGAAACAAGCTAGTACTAAGGAGACTCCTTCAAATCAAAAGAATTGGCCAAAACTTGACCAGTACCCAACCTTTGATGGTGATTCTTCCTCTGATTGGCAACAATTTATTTGCAGAATTGATAACTTAAAAAATTCTTACAAACTCCCAGATGAGAAAATTGTGTCCAAGTTAATTTCTTTGTTCACTAATGTTGCCCTGATGTGGTATGAATCTGTTCTCCTGGATGGGAATGACTACTCATGGGAGGATTGGAAGAAATTAATTAAAGCACAATTTGGTGGCTCCAAGTTCAGAATGGCTCAACAAAGGCAGTATGAGGAAACTAGATATAGCTCTTCTACTGATAAAACTATTGAATTTTTAATGAAACTTGTAAAAATCTTAAGGGCAATGGACCCAAATATGGAGTTTGTTTTATGGAAGGACAGGATCCTCTATAAATTACCAATGTCTCTAAGAGACTTAATAGTGGCTAGGACTGAATTCTCTAAAGAACCCTCTTCTTTCATTAATACTTGGAATGAGATACTTCTAAACAATAAGTATGATGCAAGAAGATTCATTCCTAGGACCCCTTTGGAGAAACCCTCCACTTACTAACAAAAACCTCTAGAAAAGGTTGGTAAACCTTCTGCCCCTGTTGCACCAAAGAAGTATGCAACAAACACTTGTTTCAAGTGCAACAAGCCTTGGCAGAAAGGCCATTTTTGTGACAAGAAGATAAATCTTGTAGAACAAACAGAGGAGCATGCTGATGACACAGTAGCACTGGATGATACATCAAGTGATTGTGCCAGCAATATTTCATATGAATCTCAACAAGAAATCTTGATGCTGTAAGAGGATATTCATTATTTAAATACTATTGATATTGATAATAATGCTTTAGCTACAGTTGAGGATGCTGAGATCATAAAGAACATTGAGGATAACTCAATTGTTATTGCCCCTCTTAAGGCACCAGTCTTGATCAATGGAACCAGCATTGAAGTTGTTCTGGATTCTGGAGCTGGAGGAAGTTTAGTATCTGAAAGAGCACTTGCTTCAGTAGATCAAGACTATAAATCTAAACTGATGCCTATCATTTCTGAAAATTGGAGAGGGTATGGCTCTATTTTGTCCCCCATTGGTAAATACAAAGCCACAGTGTTTTTTAAATATAACCATGGTTTTTTAAGAGCTATTTGTGATTTTGTTGTCATGAAAAATGATAACTTGAGCAATTGGTTTATTGTAGGGAATGATATTTTAACCAAGTATGGCATAAAATTGGATCCTTCAAACCAATGTTTCACAATGGGGATGAATGGGAAGAGAAAATTTAAAATTTCTTCACCTAAAAAATTATTAAAACCAGAATTGAACAAATGTAATTCTGTGGTTCAATATAAAGGAAGATCTACAAAGGAAATGCATGCCCTTATGTCTGAAATTGACAATGCTTCTTTTGGAGAACAACTTTCTGGTGAGGATAAAGATTCCATCATTAACTTGATAAAATCTTTTCCTATGGCCTTTGCTCATGGGTCACATGAACTGGGATTAGTTAAAGAGGAAATGAAACTTTCATTGTCTTGCCCATTAACTGATATACCACCTAGTTTAAAGAAGAAGCCTTATCCTGCTTCTCCCACAAAGAGAAAAGATATTGAAGATAATATCTCTACCCTTTTAAAAATGAATATTATTGAAAAGGTAGTTGAAACACCTAAATATTGTGTTATCTCACCTGTCCTAATTTCTTATGAGAAAGATAAAGCCAGGTTATGTGGTGATTATAGAGCACTAAATACTTATACTGTTGATGATATCTATCCTTTACCTAGAATCAGCTCTATACATGCTACTTTACAGGGTGCTAAATATATCATCTGTTTGGATGGTAATAAGGGATATCACCAGGTACCTGTTGAGAAAAATTCTCAGAACTTTCTGATGATTGCCACTCATATGGGTATTTATAAGTATATTAGGATGCCATTTGGCCCTAAAAATGCCCCTTCAGTTTTCCAAAAAGTAATGGATAACACATTCCATCAAGAGATAATTGAAGGATGGCTGATGGTTTATATTGATGATATTATTATATTCTCAAAAACATTTGAGGACCATCTCAACCACCTGTGTAAAGTGTTCCAAAAAATGGATGAAATAAATATGACACTTGCTTTGAAGAAATGTAAATTTGGGTTCCATTCTTTAAAAGTTCTTGGTCATGTTGTTTCAGGCTTACAGATATGTGTTGACCAGAACAAAGTGGCAGCCATACAACAGGTGAAAGCTCCTACAACAGTGAGAGAGCTCCAAAGTTTTTTGGGAATGTGTGGATACTATAGACAGTATATTAAAAATTACCAAGTCATAGCTTTACCCCTTACCCAATTAACCAGAAAGGATGTTGCTTTTGTCTGGAATAGTGAAAGACAAAGAGCCTTTGACACTATGAAACACTGTTTGATGTCAGCACCAATT
Organism: Hemileia vastatrix; assembly: GCA_030280995.1. Classification (NCBI taxonomy): domain Eukaryota; kingdom Fungi; phylum Basidiomycota; class Pucciniomycetes; order Pucciniales; family Zaghouaniaceae; genus Hemileia; species Hemileia vastatrix. The sequence continues at coordinate 6,166,077 of JASXTE010000011.1, forward strand.
CTTGCTTTACCTGACTTTAATCAACCATTTGTTTTGTACACTGATTCCAGTTTCATTGGTCTTGGGGCTGCCCTCCATCAAAAACAAGTGATGAATGATAAAGTTTCAGAAGTAGTAATTTGTTATATTTCAAGAACCCTGAGAAATAGTGAATTGAAATATGGAGCTACTCAATTAGAGTGTTTAGCTGTAGTATGGGCTCTAGAAAAGCTTCATTATTACCTACATGACCAAAAATTTGAACTTGTCACTGACTGCAGTGCAGTTAAATCCCTTTTAAACTTGAAAACACCTAACAGACATATGTTCAGATGGCAACTGGCTGTTCAAGAGTACAGAGGGAGAATGACAATTATTCATAGGGCTGGTATTGTTCACTCAAATGTGGATATGTTATCAAGTTTACCTTTACCAAATGATGACTCTAATCCTGCTTATGATCCTGAGGATGAAATTATTTATATCCATGGGATATATGTGGTTGATATGGAGGAAGAGCTATTACAGCTTATTCTGGATTCATATGATAAGGACACTGACTTGAAAAAGTTATGCACCATATTAAATGATCCAAAGAATGCTTCAATAAAAGCATTAATTAAAACCCTTCCACCAAAGTACCAAAAAGCTTTGGAAAAAAGTAAATTTTCAATTGATGAAGGATATCTATATTATAGAAGAAAGTTGAGTAATGTTATTGTTATTCCTCCTTCTATGAAAGAAATCATCTTGAAAATTTGTCATGATGACATATTAGCTGGACATTTTGATCTTGACAAAACAATGATCAGAATTAAGAACACTGCTTGGTGGGCTAATATGTCTGAAGACACAAAATTATATGTTGAATCTTGTGATTCTTGCCAAAAATCAAAAAGATTAACTGGTAAAAGAGCAGGATTAATGCAACATATTGAACCTCCTGATGCTCCATGGCAAATAATAAACATGGATTTTGTAACAGGATTACCTATTGCTGGTAAAGACAGTTATAACTCTTGTTGGGTTATTGTGGACAGATTCACAAAAATGTGTAAATTTATCCCTACCCACAAGGATGTTTCCACTATAAAATTAGCTTTCTTATGGTGGTCTCATATGTTTAATACTGCTGGTTTTCCTAAAGCCATAATCTCTGACAGAGACCCAAAATTTACTTCTGAATTTTGGATGTCTCTGATGGATGTTTGTGGTTGTGATCTGAAACTTTCTACTGCCCATCACCCTCAGACTGATGGTTTAGCTGAAAGAATGATTCAGACTTTAGAGGACATGATAAGAAGATATTGTGCCTTTGGCCTTGAGTATAAAGATAATTACAGATTCACTCATGATTGGGCTACCTTACTTCCTGAATTAGAATTTGCTTATAATAGCACTGTTCATTCTGTTACTCAAAGAAAGCCTTTTGAGCTCTGGCTTGGATATGTTCCTAATACTCCTGCCCAAATTCTCAATAACAAAATACCTAAATTGGATATACATCCTGGTGTAAAATCTTTTCTTCAAATGCAACAACTATGTAGAAATCATGCTCAAAAATGTATTGAAAAATCATTTGAATATGAGAAGAAAAGATGGGACAAATCCCATAAAGAATACACTTATAAAAAGGGTGATGAAGTGTTGATTTCTACAGTCCACTTCAACTTACAAGGTAATAACAAATTTAAAGATCCATTTGTTGGTCCATTTGTTTTCAGAAGAATGATTGGAGATAATGCAGTTGAAGTTACTCTGTATTCTCCATATGACAGAAAACATCCTGTTTTTCCAATATCTCTTTTGAAACCTTACACATCCAATAGTGATTTATTTCCAAAAAGGAGGGGTAGACCAAAGAAAACCCCAAATGAAATCACTGAGACAGCAGAAATTGAAAAAATTTTAAATGACAGAATAGTCACTGCTGAGAAAGGTACAGAATACTTATTGAGATTCAAGAATAAATCATCTGAATATGATTCTTGGATAACTGGGAAGGAGATATCTAATCTTCCTACTCTACTAAAAAAGTATAAAAAGAAAAAATCATAGCATTTTTTTTATTGTTTTTTTTAGAGTGAGGGAGTGTCAGCCAGGCTACTAGACTTACCCAGTGAAAAAATTAATTATTTACTGGATGAAGCCGCACCTTATCATTTTAATTATTATTTAATTATAATTTAGTTAGATTAAAATTTGTTATAATAAATTAACTAATTACAGAATGATAAAATTAAAAAATTAAATAAATAATTAAAATTAAAAATATAAAATTGTCCCTTATATTTTTCTCTAACACCATGCTCATTTGACAGGTTCAAAAAAATAAAATTTTTATATTAAAAAATAGATATTAAGATAAAATAAGATTTTAATATTCAAATAATATTAAATATATACAAAAAAATCAAATTTCTTATTTAGAATTGACTTCTACAGTAAATATTAAATAAATTGATGTATTTCTGACATACTCTGTAAATACATCTTTTTGACGCCTTCTTTTTAGAATAACTTTATTATTTGAAATACTCCTTCTGGAATATTCTTTTCTCTCTCTCATACTACTGTTTTTAGAATTTGATTGCCGTGCTTTGTCTCTCCTTTGCCTATAAAAGGCCTCTCTTTTTGTTGTCTTTCAATCATTCTTTTTACCAACTTACTTATTACTACAACTACAAATTAATACTTATTTCTTATATTTTATAACTTTAGTATTTACAAGGACAAAATTCTAATCTATAACTTATATAAATATTTTAAATCTACCTCTGATTATTGAGTAAAACATCATCTTTGATTGAGAAATACGTACAAAATTATTGAGAGTCCAATAAATCCTTAAACTCTTCATACAAACTCTGTACCAAAGCTTCTAGACCAAAAGTGGACCTTGACAATTGGGAAGATAGAAGAGAGGAGAGGAAGGAAGATAGAGATGATGATGAGAGTGACAAGTATCAGTTAAATAGGACTTTATGGTGAAATCAGCACTTTTGGTTAAGAAAGTGCGGATTTGAGTGAAATAAGTGACTTATTTCATTTTGAAATCCACCAGTATTGGGTCTAGTGTGTTTCGGAAATCCGCACTTATTTAAGTGCGGATTTGTCAGAACTGACACCCCCTAATTACTGTGTCTCAGACCTTGCTTGAAGTTGGCTAGAGGGGGGCCAGGGAGAGTAAGGAAAGAGCCTTTAGTATTTCTTTGAACTTTAAGGGATAAGATATTTTAACTTTGTAATTTATTAAACTTAGATTTAATTTATTTCATTTTATTAAATTTAAATTATTTTATTAAAAAGTAGATTAATCCTTTAATTTACCTTCTCAATTCATTTTATATTAATTTTATATTAAAAGTTTAACTTAGTTATTGTTGAATTTGTTGACTTCAACAAAATTCAACTTGTATTAAATTTTTTCTATAAAAGGTGTTCATTTTTTCTTGTTTTAGATAATCTTTGAAATTTAAATTCACTTCATATATATTATATAAAAATAATTTATTTATTGACTTAGAATCATTTATTTGACATATAACTGTTCAATGTGAAGAGAAGAAATGAAACTATTATTAAATTACTATTCTATTGTCATAAATTAAGAAATTCCATTCAATATTCAGTTTATTGTCTTAAAATCCACCCTATTAATCATCCTTATTTACTGTACAGGCCAAAAATTTGAGGTCTTTCTGAATTTTGAAAGACAAAAAATTGTATCTGAAGGACAGAAAAAACTTGTGTGTTCAATACAGGGAATTCCAAAGGGTTGAGGAAAATTGGATTGGACCATCAAATCATGGGTTTAATGTGTGTAATATCATTTATAGCCATAAAATAGTGCAATCAAAAAATTCCAAAACTAAAATTAGTGAAGAAACAATGAACATATATTTAACTTAACTAACTATTTTATGTTTGCCAAGTCAAAATTCAAAATTGGTAATAGGGGAGTGTCACCGGACGGCCTACAAACAAGGTCAAGGGTGTTCCAGAGTAAGTAAGAATGATAAAATAAATTGATGATTACTTCAAGGAAGTGTCTTAAAGATACTTCAAAGATAAATTATCTGTTTCAAGGCAAACTCAAGGTGAATAGTAATGTATGGTAGAGTAACACTAAAATTCAAGGAATCCCAAAAAGGTTTGCAACTTAATAATCAAAAGGATTTAGAAGTTTTAATAAGTTTGAAAAGAAATTTATTTTTAAGAAAGGTAGGAAACAAGAATAGCTTTTATAAAATTTAACTACTATCACAACAATATTTTAAATTAATCTAAGGAATTTTGAACTAAATCTCTTCAACTCTATAAACAACTCCTTCTCTCATTGACCCCTTTAATAAACCACCCTTAATTTACCACTGGCTTTTCACTATAACCCCCAGATCTTTTAACCTTACTCCTACTCCCACTTACAGACCTTTGATTACCCATAATCACACAATAACCCAACATTAAAACTATAATATTGATACAAGCACTAATACACTGTGCATTTTCTTAAAGTTCAAAAGTATAAGTAGATAATTTAATAATTTGGATTTAAGATTTAGATAGCACAGTTGCTAGTGTGTTCAAACAGAGACAAAAAAGTAGAAAAGCAGTTGCTAGGTAGATGTTGCTTTCTGCCCTTTGAGTATTGATTTTTGTATTGATATATGTATTAAAAGATTGAATTCTGCTCCAAGTGTCACATGGAGCATGACAGAGAGGCTCAAACTGTGGATTGTTGCTTTTGGCATATATACTAAAAAATAGTTGTACCTTTAAGGACTATTATAGTTTTGAGTAATTCATATAAAATTATCATTATTTCAACCTTTACATTGAAAGAGTAACTTTAGTATCTGGAATTACTGAAACAATAATTTAAAATTTAAAATTATGTATATATATATATATATCTATATAATATTTTATTCTTTATATAAATTAATATTAGGGGGTATTGAAGTTAGAAGTCTTCAATTTCAAATACCTCTTTTTTCTACCAATCAAACATGATAATTTTTTTAAATATGCCATATTGTGCCCCCAAAACACCTTTCTACTGAGAATTAATTTCAAGTTTTTGGCTTCCAATACTTTGAAAAATCTCAGTAACTTCTGGAAAACTCAGCATATGCAAGTGAAAAATAACTTATACATGCTTTTCAAGGTGCAAAATTAGAAAATGATCCAATAAAAATGTTAAATTATCACCTTGCAAAATCAAGAGTAAAAATTGAACATGAAATTGGAATTTTAAAGGGAATATTTTCTAGTCTCCATGAGCTTAGAATCCAACTTCAAAAAAAATTTGACCTCAAAACAGAAAATGATTGGATAATGACTTGTTTTATACTCCATAATATACTAGCTGATTTGAAGGGTGAGTGGTATGATCACTATGAAGACGAAGATCCTGAACCTGCACCAGCTCTCCCCCCTCCTTGAATCACAAAACTCACTTTCCACTGGGATACGCACTATCATTATTCCAATTACAATCCATAATTTTTCAGCACAACTCCTTTAAACTTTTTAGTATCTTTCATTCTTTTTTTCTTTAACCCCTCATAACCATTTCCTTGTCTCCTCTTGTATCCCTCAATCTATATGTATTTAAGTTTTCAAGCCTGATAAAATTAAATTTATTTTTCTAATGAAATAAATGTCCTTTGATAATAATAATTATTATTATCAATTTCTAAACAACAATTATTATCCAAAAAGTTATGAAGAAAGCTGTTATGTAAGTATTCTAACTTTTCTCTTTCATTCATTTTTATATAATCAGAATATAAAACATCTATTATTAGAATTTTTAATGTTTTAATAGATTTTGATAGTTTTTTACTGATTTGAATTGAAGAAGCTAGTCTTGTAAAGTTACAAAACTCTTTTACAGGAGAGGTTTGATGATAAAATTTTTTAGAAGGCCAAATAACCACCCATAAACCATCAAAATTCTCAAAATCCACCATATACTTAAGCTCTGTAAAGATAAAGTGGCCTCCATGTTGTCTAGGTGTGCCTTCCTTCCAAGAATCTTTATCCAAAAGTTGGTCTAAAGTTTTTGGCCAAAAAACACCTAGGATAATATCACTGACATACAAATATTTGTGAGAGAGATTGGAGAAGCCTACAGAAGTCCAAGTTAACTTACCTCCAAAAGAATCAACACCATCATAACAAGGAATATCTAGTTCAGTCACCAGTTTCATAAAGTTATGATAGTACTTTGAATCAAGAAGCTTAAATAAACAGGTGTAAAAAGAAAAGATGAATCCTAATTCCTCCTGTACTTGTTCATCATCTATTTTTAAATTTATATAAAGACCTGGAGATTTAATAAGTATAATGAGGTTTAAAAATTAATAAATTTACTTACTGATGTCAAATATATGTTGAGCGGAAGCTCTTTCCCCAGAGGCATAAATATTAACCTCACCAACTCCTTTTTTATGAGCAGAATTAGTCTTCATTTTATGCCTCAAAATTCTTAGGTATTCACAAATTTTCCTGGAATCTTCAAACATCTCAAAACTCTTCAATTCTTCAAGTTGAAAGGACTTCACAATCACTGGATGAATTTCATGATTAGAATGTTGAATTACAGAAGTTTTTGGTGAGACATGATCTATGTGATAGGTCCCAGTGTTGTAAGAGTCAAATAATGCAGGTATAGGGCCATAAGATGTGACACCCTTGTGAAATGAGTAGGTTGGGTACCAAAACTCTTCAAAATTTGTTCCCACCTCATTGCTCCAGGCCTCCCCCTCCCTATTAAAATAAGAGCTCTTATTTAAGCTTCCATTTCTCTTCTTGTGGTACTAAAGCTGCTTTAAATTAAAAATAAAAAAACAATGAAAACCCTAACAGATATCTTACAACAAAAATTCTTGTTTGTGAAGGGGGGGGCTCCAACAAATAAACACCACATAAAACCCCAAAAGACATCTTCCAACAAATATTTTTGTTAGTGTAGAGGGGGGTACTACAGCTAATAAACCCCTCTTAAAACCCCATATAGACCTTAAGTAAGAAAAATTGCTCAATTAATTTAAATAATAAAGAGCTTACATTATTAATTCTGAAAGTTCTGAAAATTAAAATATATGAAAGCTGTAAGTTTAAAGAAAAAATCTTCTTCCCACACAACAAGGGGCTATTTAATTTTTTTAAAGGTTATTCCAGTATTTTTTGGTGGTACTAATAATTTTTGGTTCTGTTTTTTTAATTTTTTTTGAAATTTTTTATTGAGTTCTCTTGCTGCCAGCTTCTTTATGGCTGGGAGAGAACCAAAGTCACTGCTAGTTGAAGTAACTTTTGTTCTTTGTAAAGCTGAGGTTTTTTTTTCTTTTTTCTTTATTATTATTATTATTATTATTACTTTAGTTTTGGTCACTCCCAGCCAGGAAGAACCTGACTGGGAGAGAACCAATGTTTCTGCTAGTTGAAGCTACTTTGGTTCATTGTATAGGTGATGTTTTTTTTTCTTTTTTAGTTTTGGTTTCTCCCAGCCAGAAAGAGCCTGGCTGGGAGAGAGCTGAAGTTTCTGCTATTTACAATGACTTTGGGTCATTTTAAAGGTGAGGTTATTTTTTCATTTTTTATTATTAATATTTATTTTTAGTTTAGGTCATTCCCATCCAGAAAAAACCTGGCTTGGAGAGAACAAAAATTTGCTGCTTGTTGAAGCAACTTTGGTTTGTTATAAAGGTGAGGTTTATTTTCTTTATTATTATTTTTTTTTTTTAGTTTTGGTCACTCCAAGGCTGGGAGAGAACCAAAGTCACTTCTAGTTGTAGTGAATTTGGTTCTTTATAAAGGTGACATTTTTTTTCTTTTTTATTATTTTGTTTTGTAGTTTTGGCCGCTCCCAGCCAGAAAAAACTTGGCTGTGAGAGAACTAAAGTCACACCACTTGATTAATTAGAGAGGTACCATTGATTTTAGAGTTTAAAAATTCAACATCAGACATGATAACAGTAGGGTACAAAAAGGCTTGCAAATGAGGTCTGATAATAATTCAAAATATAAATATATATTGCGATGATGATTTATAATTCCTTCTATGAGGAGTTGGAAGAGTATTTTGAAAGATCATTAAATTGTGCTACATTCTTGTTGAGATGTGGAATGTTTTTTAAATCTTTGTCAGATGAAGAGTACAAAAGTATGTAAACATCAACTTTCAGTCTAACCAACAACACAGACAAAGGATTTTACTAGTAAAATTTCATGTGAAAATAATTAAAAACAAGTGAAATGGTAAATAAAAAAAACTAGTATTCAATCAAATATTTTCATTAAGCATTCAATTTCCTCAACAGATTTATTAGATTTAACACATTCTTTAAAGAAAACTTTCTTTTTGGAACCATCTTCAAGTTTATACTTGAGGTTGATCTGATTCAATAGGAAATTTTACTCAAGAGCAATCTCCTCTTTCTTTATTTTAAATTTATTCTCCTCCAAGTCATGTGCCCTCTCATCCCTCTGTAAAGAAAGCTTGAATTTCTTCTCCTCCAAGTCTTGTGCCCTATCATCCCTGCATAAAGAGATCTCGTATTGTTGCTTTTGAAATTTAAAAGTATTTCTTACAACTTCAACCTTACCTATAGTGAAAAGAAATATTAACAGAAGAAAAAAAAAGCTACCTTAATTATTAAGAGGTATGCTATCACTTACCAAGTTCACGTTTCTCCAGAAAATCATCAATGGAAGAAAAAGGGGTTTGGGAAAAACTATCTCTGTTTCATTTTCTTTGAACGTTGAAATTCAGAGTAGTTGATATTCTTTGCTTTTTTTGGAGGTAAAAGTTTCCTCTTCATCATTAATGCTAGCTTCAGACTTTTTTGATTGTGGCTCCTGGGTTTTTTCATTTGCCATTTTAGAAATAAGAAAAAAGATGTAAATAAAAAAAATAAAACAACTGGACAAGAAATGAAAACTCAATTGAGTAAGATAAGTTGGTTTATATTGTCATAAGGATATATTGAAAAGATATCTTGATTGGTGGAAGTCAAATGAGGGGTGGCATCAGTAAAAGAGGAAGGAAAAAGATTTCTCTCAACATCATGTTCAGAGATATCATCTTCTCCATACAACATGTTTTCTAGATTAAAACCAGCTTGCTCTTTAAATATGGAATCCATCTCTCTATAGTAAGGAAATAAAGAATCAAGTTTATCTTCTATAAATTTGATGCCTTTACTGATATCAAGGTAAGTAATACCAAAACCAGTGGAAGATAAAAGAGTCTTAGTCTCCTTGTGCTTGGCTTGATAGTGCTTGAAGTGTTCAGACATCTTTTTAGGCAAAAGATCAATCCTTCCCTTTGTCTTGTTTCTTAATTCATTGTCCATTAGAAGATATCCATTGACTTTTGATGCAGGGGGTTTTACTAATTTATTTGCATTCTCAGTACCAAAACAAGAATCATAATTAGTTTTTCTTTTTTTCTATTGTCTGGATGTTAGGACTACTCTAATTTCTTTATTTAATTTAATGAACTGTGGTTTCTGTTTTTGGTTTGTGTTCTGAAAATAAAAATTTGGGGATTTATCTGAAAGAGGACTTAATCATGACTGTCCGGGTGGAGAATACCAGAAGAAGATGGGTCTTGGATGTAACTAGTGTTAGTACTTTCAATCCAAATGATGTTCCCTCTTATTGCTACTCCTTGCACCCTTTGTTACTTTGCACTGCTAAGAAGAAGAATCATATCAACTGTTCACCTGCCGCCAAAGGTTCCCTGATGGATTGGCATAGAAGACTAGGACATATTAGCGTTGAAACCATCAGAAAAATAATCAATGCTGGTATGGGCACTGGATTACCAATATCTATGCCTGAAGGTAAGATTGATTGTGAAGATTGTCTAATTGCAAAGAGCACTAGGAAACCATCAGCCACCCGTTAGTCAAAGCCTGAATCCTTAATGAGTTTAATTGTTGGAGATCTTGTTGGTCCCATGGACCCCACTCTTCATGGTGCTAGGTGGGCAGCAATATTCAGAGAAAGCTTGACTTCCTTTGGTGAGGTATTTTTACTGAATGCCAAATCTGAGGCAATTTCTTGTTTTGTTTCTTTCTATAAAAAATTAGAAAATGTAACTGGGAAGAAGCTTCAGGTTTTACGCACTGATGGAGGTGAGATGCATAGCAATAAAATGGCTCAGATCTTGGCCGACATTGGTGCTACTCATGAAGTTACATGCCCCCACCATCATGAGCAAAATGGAACAGCTGAAAGGTTCAACAGAACAGTTGGTGACATTTCAAAAACCATACTCCTTGCCAGAAAACTACCTGAATCATTCTGGGGTTTGACATACAAGTGGGCAGTTCATGTTCACAACCGGATCCCCAATGTTAAAACAGGTGAAAAAACCCCTATTCAACTACTGTACAATGCCACCCCAAACTATTCCAATTTTTGCATTTTTGGTGAAACAGCATTTATTCATAGTCACAAGGAGACACGCCGAAAACTAGATCAACATGCTTTGATTTGTAAGTGTGTAGGTTATTCCTTATACAATGCTGGTTGGCTGTTCTGGCATGAGTATTCAAACACCTTTTTCAAATCCACAATGGCTGTTTTTCCTGGTGATTGCCTTCCCAATCATGATACTACCCTCCAAGCCCCAATGACAACACCATCAAAAGGTTCTTTTAAGTCTATTCTCAACAATCTGAAATTAGGTGATTTCAAAGATGAAGAAGCACTTCTGTCACAAGAAAAAGCTGTTACAGAGATTGTCCAAAAAGGTTTGTCACCCTCTGATGTTATCCCTAGAACTCATCTAAAAGCCATGCTATCTCCTGACCATCAAAAATGGGAACTGGCATGCAGAAGAGAGCTAGCTAACATGAAGAACATGGATGTTTGGTATGAAGAAAAAGTCCCACCAGGAAGTAAAATTACCAATGCAAAATGGGTATTCACCATCAAAAATCCTTCTTCAGACTAACCAACATACAAGGCATGCTATGTAGCAAAAGGTTTCCTTCAACAATATGGTATTGACTTTACTGAAACTTTTGCCTCACAGCGTGTTCTACTGACTCTTTCAGCATATCACAAATGGCCTGTAAAGTCTTTTGATTTCACAGAAGCCTATCTTCACAGTCCAATTGATGAAGCTATATGGGTACGTCCTCCTGAAGGTTTTCAACTGAAGGATAAAGACAGTGCTCTCTGCCTGAAGAAAGCTCTATATGGCACCAAGTAGGCAGCAAGATGTTGGTGGTTACACATTGCTGACAAACTTGACTCTTTAGGATATAAAGCTAGCCAATACGACAAAAGTTTCTATGTCTTAAGGAAGAAAGTTTGTTTGGGTGTAGTTTGGATACATGTTGATGATGGAATTGTGACTGGTAGTAGTGAGGAGGTGTTGAAGGATCTGGAGGATGGTTTAGATGGATCTTTAAAGGTAAAATGGAATGAAAAGGTCAATGGCATTGTAGGTGTAGGTATTGAAGAGGTCCCTGAAGGCTTTAATCTCAACAATTTTCAACTTATTAACAAGATTTTAAGAGAACACAATCCTTCAGGACTAGTCACAAGATCTCCATTACCTCAGCAACTAAAAATCAGGACAGCAACAGAGGATGAGGATGCAGTTGACACTACCAAGTATCTTTCTATTCTAGGTGCTCTCAGCTATGTAGCTGTGGGGACTAGACCTGATCTTTCTTTCCCAGTAAATTTCCTTGCTAGATTCTCTTCAATACCAACAGCTACTCATTGGACAGCACTCAATCACCTATTACGCTATGTACAGTACACCACTAAACTTTTGTTTCACATTCATCCTGACAGAGCCAGCCCCCTTGAATTGTTCTCTTACACTGATGCCACATGGAACAACAAGGAGTTTTCCAGAGCTCAATCTGGTCATCTTTTACTGCTCAATGGCTGCCCTGTTGTATGGACATCAAGATGTCAACTAACTGTTAGCGACTCATCTATGACAGCTGAATATGTTTCTCTTAGTAGTGGAATGAAGGATGCAATGTGGATCTCAAATTTGCTTCAAGATCTATACCCTGACTTCCCACCTGTCAAGCTCCATTGTGACAATTAAGGCGCCGTCTCCAATGCAAAAAATAATCCTGGAGAAAAGAGGACAAGACATATTAGTAAGTGTTATTACTTGGTGAATGAACAGCTCTTTCTTAAGAAAGCTTTTCTAGAATAGGTTCCAACTGCAAAAATGTGTGCTGATATTCTAACCAAAGCACTGGGCCCATCTCTAACTTTCAATAAAAGGAAAGATGTCTGTGTGTGGTGATATATGGTGAAATGGGGGGGATTATCTTTTTTTTCTTTTTTCTTTCATATTTCTTTTTCTCTTCTATATTTCTTTTCATTTTCTTATTAATTTTTTGATGGTTAATTACAAGTAGGGAGAATAACTATATTGGAATAGTTTAAATGACCATGTGGGGGGGATGTTATGTGCCTAGGCACCTTATGTACATAGTCATTTGAGATATAGTCTGTAGTTGCAGCGTCCCCTGTTCTCCGGTTCTTTCCGGAGTTCTACAGGTAAAGTGATGAGATTGGTTCTTTCCGGAGTTCTACAGGCTGACACCGTGCTACATCATATACTAAATTGAGTCAAAGAAGACATAAAAGACAATTTTTTTGACTTACAGTCTACTGTGTCCAATACACATTATGTAGCTGTAGATCATTAGAAATTTTAAGAAATAGAGTTTTAGCAATGCAAAAACGGTGGTGAAGCATAGTTGAGTTGAAGGTATTATTAGTATTAAAGTAGTCTTTCATAAGCTGGTGATGTCCATCAATATGATTGTGATTAATGAATATTTTTTGTGGGCTTTAGTACTTGAATTCATTGACTCTAAAAGTTTGATTGATGAATATTTTTAACGGGTGTTTAGTTAAAGAATTTGCATACGGCTGATGAATATTGCAATTAAGTAACAAATGGCGCCAGTAAAATGCATATAGCTGCTGAATATTTGGTGAAACGGCTGCGGATGCTCTAAATACACAATCTTTGCAGCAATAAAATCATCCATCCTGAATCCACAACAGGGTCGACCTATACAGTGGCAGAATAGAAAATGAAAAAATAACCAAAATTTGGAGCCCTTGTAGCTAACTAAAAGCCAAGTATAGTGAATAGTATATATAAGATCATTAGATGATTACAACCTAAACAATTTAAAAACTTGAAAACACAAGTATGAATCCATTTTTCTAATCGCCAAATTGTTAAATTTTATGCTTGTAAGTTAAAGAAGCAGGTGGTAAGAAAATTAAGAGAGATAAAATGAAAGATATCAGTATCACTCCACTCGGGCTCCATGCACTCTATCGCACAGAAAAAGAAAGGTCATCTAGATGATGTCTAGTCAGATTCAGCACTTCATGCTATACTGAAACTCTATGTACAACTATTTATTGAACTTTGGAGAAACTTATTTTTGCATTCATGTGAAACCATTAGTCAACTTGTTTTTATTAAACTTTTTTGAAGCCATATTTAGAACTAAGGCTTTGAGACTGAATTGATAGAGCAGTTCAAAAAACGGTTTCTTAACCTTTTGCATTCATCATATTAAAAATAATTACAAGGTTTCCATAATTCTCATCTCCATATTTCTATATTCCCACAATGCTATCATTATTCTCTTCTCCACTTTTCCAATCGTCTTTTATTCCTTTTACCCACACATCTGGTCTCCGCATTTACATCACTATGTTTAGTATGATACTTCTCCAACTTACTTGTATTTACACATCTTATACACGACCCTAGATTCATAGAGTTTTGCCCCAGCGAATCTTCTTTTGTTAAATATTAAAACATATTTCACTTCAAACTTTTAATAAATTAATTGAGCTAGCATTCAAGTAAGTTTCAAACGTTTTTATTAATTGGTTTAAGATTGGTATTACATACCTGAGACCAAACTAAACATCTAGTTGACATTTTTATTTTATTTTTTACTCTGTGTGTGATGGTAAAAATGGGAGTAGAGGATAGTTGCGGCATAGTTGCTAGTAGGACCAAAGGATCTCTTATTTTTATTTTTATTTTTATTTTTATTTTTATTTTAATTTCTATTGGTGATTGTGATTTTTAGACTGCCTTGTTTCTCATTTTTCTCTTAGAAGTCTGCAGGATTGTGATCATTATAGAGATTTGTCCCAGCATACTCAGGGTTTTTGTATTCCACATTTAATAATAGCAGAAAACAATTGACACTCATAGATCAACGGTCTTATTGTTCATTTCATACCCCAGGATTATCTGGTCCAGCACCCGATTGGGAGACATTGTCTTATAGGTTGTAGAGTATGCACTTGATTTGAATGAGTCTCAATGCTCTGTATACTGATACACAAAACCATGCGAGGGCTTTTTTTGGGAGAACTTATTGAAATGAACACATGGCCAAGTGGATGATGGTGTTTCAAAAGAAGAGCTGCGATGACTGGCTGGCAGTAAAGTAGCGGCGACGCGTGCAAGGCAGGATTGAGATACCTCAATAGATGTGTTTCGATTATTTGGATTTTGTTATATCAACCTTTTCTTCGTCTTTCTAGTTTTTATTATTACTGTTCTTCCACAATTTCTATCCTGCCTCCTATCCATCCCATCATGTCTTCAGTTGCCTTCATCCCACCTTCTACTGCACACATGCACTGGTCTGAATCTGCGGACAGAATGGATCGTCTGTCCATCTTGCTTGGATTCGATCAGACAGAGCTCACCGGCTTGGTCTGTCGTCTGGAAAAGTCGCTGGCCCAACATCCAGTTCAACCTCCCCCCACTACCTATGGCCCACCTCTGTTGAATACTCCTTTGCAGGAGCTTAGCAATTCTATCCTGTATCCGGACGAAAATGTGTTGAGTGATTATGATGGGCTTGCCATTCCTCTTACGAATGCTCGATGGCGCGCGAGATGGGAACGGTTGTGTATTGAGAGCGGAAGCCCTAGAATGCGATCAAGTAATGGCCCCATGGATGACGGCATTCAGGAACCAGAAGAAAGTCACCATGTTCCTCCAGACGTGTATCATGAGCAGGCTGAAGAATGGCGGAAGCGGGGTGCATTTCTTAAAGATGAACTCAACATCTTAACGCCCAGAGAGGCAATAAAATGTGTCTGCCGAGTGTCTGAATGGCTTGAACTCGATAGTCTGATTGAAGGCATCCGATTGGACTGTGAACTTGTAAGCAAGATGGACATTTTATTTTGTATCTTCTTGAAAGAATATATAGCTGACCAGCCTCACTTGATTTCGTGTTTGGCAATTCGGTGGGTGTTATTTGTCGTGTGGCTGGGCGGATCGGGTCCAAATGATAAGGCCCTCAAACAAGAAGTCCAATACGCCTCCTACCTCCATATATCTCATCTCATCCTTCCCCCGCCTCGCCACCGAGACTTTATCCCCGACTATGCTCGATCCATCAATGCAGCTCTGACAATCTCTTCTTCCATTATCGTATGTCGATCTTGTTTTATTTGTCATCAATTGGGTTTGACTTTGAGTTCTTTTTTCTTCCATCTTCTTCCAATATCATCTTTAATAGCTCTGCATTTCTGTCCCTGTATCTGAGCTGGAGCCATCAAGGGCTGCACTAAATGATCCAAATGCTGCGACTCCGTGGCAAAATTGGGATACCCTCCGAAGATTTTGCAATCACAATCCACGGCTACAACTCGGTGAGTTTTTATCATCTCTTTATTTTAATTAGTTGCCTTTTTTGTATACTTACTTAAAAAAACATGGATCCCGTGTAACGGTTGTCATTTTTCAGCTCTTGATTTTACGAATTTTGTTCATTCTCCTCACCTGATCCAGAGATGGGCATGTGAACCTATTAGTATGCTGCTGATTCCAGCAAGCGCTTTTATATCTAATGCCAAGTAAGCTCAGGCTAGTCTCGCTCAATATCCTGCTGTCTACCATTGTACTAATATGAGACCATGAAAGACAGTATCCCGTGCTAAGCAAAAGTTGCCAAAGCTTCCTCAAACATATTCTCAAGGCAAGGATCAATCTGTTATCTGTTTGTTTACCTGTTTGGCTAATCTCATTTTCACATTCATCCCATTGTTGGCTTAATAGTTCCGACCTGCCATCATACTCTCGCAAACTACGAGTGGTAGACATGAATCTGGTGGGCCATCAGCTTACGTGCAATAGTTGAGTTATAATTTGTTTTAGGCCTGAAAGACTTCTTGTGCTTAAAATAATGCTTTTTCACGTTCAGTATTCGATTTCTGGAGAAAAAAGTCAATCCTCCTGATATGATAGAGCAGTTTGCCGGTCCTGCATTTCTTGACTATCTGCAGGCACCTCTACAGGTACGTTTGGAATCATTCTATCCAAGCTTTTGCCTGACTTTTTTGTATCTTGAATATTTCCCATCTAGCCACTTAGCGATAATCTTGAGTCGCACGTTTACGAAGGGTTTGAAAAAGATCCAATAAAATACGCTCGTTACGAGGAAGCAATCTATCAGGCACTAGGAGATAGATCCACTAACAAAGTGCAGTAAGTTTTCAATAATGTAATAACTAGACAATACTTCTCTATCCCACTCTAACTTGTATTTCAACTGTTTAGAAATGTTGTGGTTTGTGGTGCCGGGCGTGGTCCACTTGTACATGCATGCTTATTAGCAGCTGCAAGATCCGGCAGGACCGTGAAGATTACAGCGATCGAAAAGAACCCCAACTCGATTGTAGTGTAAGCTGTTCAAAACACATGTTTATATGTGGTTCCTAAAAAGCAATAATTCCTGTACAGATTGCAACAACGTAAACAAACGGAATGGGGGAATGTGGTAGATGTGTGGTTTGGCGACATGCGGGAATTTAAACCATCTGAGCCAATTGATATACTTGTCAGCGAACTTTTGGGCTCATTTGGTGATAATGAACTTAGTCCTGAGTGCCTAGACGGAGTGATAAGATGGCTGGGTAGTAAGTGAAATCGGTCCATAATGGGTTTATTGAGCATCGCCTGATACAAAGTTATTTCATCCTACTTGTTCTTTAGACGATGGAGTTTCGATTCCAAATTCTTACATGTCCTTCATAGCACCTTTGAGCTCGGCCAAATTACATTCCCGGGTTTCAGCCTTACAAACTCCTGAAACACCTTATGTAGTGATGCTGCATAATGCTAGTATTGTCAGTGGTAAGGGTGGAAAGGGTGACTGGGAGGCAGTTCAAGAAGCTTGGGCTTTTGAGCACCCCAGGGTTGATTTGATTTTTGTGCGAGAGACAGGTGAGTAAATATCGTCAACGCCATATTTGTTTTTAACATATGCACTGGCGAAAAGAGTTGAGAAATTCGATATGGTAACTTGTTGCTTATTCTCTTCAAATTCAACAGGAGTTCCAATGACCAACTTCCATAACGCTCGCTCCAATCACTTGACATTTCACATACCGATTGCAGCAACATGTCATGGTTTTGCAGGATACTTCAGAGCAAATTTGTATGGAAATATCTCGATTGAAATTCTTCCCGATCACCCTATGTCGCGACAGATGCTGTCATGGTTTCCTATATATTTTCCTTTTAAAGTATGTTTTTTAACTTGTTTTCTCTCACCGAATAGGCACTTAATGAAGTATATATGTGTCCCCATGATCCTATGATATATCTTTAAATTGAAGATTCGGAGGCTGCTTACTGACGCTATGTTTTTTATACACCGGTATTGCGTTTTGACGTCAAAAAATCTGAAAACAAAATGTGTCTCCGTTGTGTTATCTCATGTCACTGTACACGCGTTCTCCATTACTTCTTGTGGGGGTATATAATGATTAGGAACCGCTCATTCTCCCTGCAAAATGTGAACTAGACATTCATCTTTGGCGATTGACCGACAATCAAGGCACAAAAGTATGGTATGAATGGTGCGCCGAGGTTTATCTTCCTAGCGACGCATTAGCGGTACCGATGACGCCATCGACTCCAGGAAGTAGAGGAAGTCATTTACAAAATAATAGTGGAATGGAAACAATGAATAGGAACCATAATGCTATCGGATTCAACAACAGTTCTAGTAGTACCAACAGTGGCACTGGTCAGCAACATCGGATAATAGGAAACAATGAGACATGGGCTTTAAATCCAGTATCTAACCCACCGCGCTTAACATCTTCCAACGGAACTCCAATGTTGGAAAATTTCGCTCATGCTCAATCTCCCAATTTCATGGCTTCACAGTCGACTCCTGGCGAAGGAAACAATTCTAATTTCAATCATATGAATCATATAATCCCACCAGGCGGAAGAAGTTATCGAATGAAGATTGGAATGACCTCTTTGCATAATTCCGGAGGCAAGTGTTCATCATTGGGCATGTGAATCATACTTTACAAGCCTTGCAATAATAATTATATACAAAAACAACAATGGTCAATGGGTCGTCTTCATCATAAACGTTTTTTTGTGGTTCGATCATGTTGCTTAATAAGTTGTATTTTTCTTTTGTTCATATTTCTACTATTTATGTCTTGGAAATATATCGTGCATTGTATTATTATTATCATCATCATTTAGTTTATAATTTTCGTTTTCGTTTTTTCTGCAAAAAAAAAAAAAAAAAAAAAAAAAAAAAAAAAAACAGAAAAAACCCAGAAAAAAAGTAAGAAAAAAAAAGAAAGGAAGAATCAAAAACGACGAACCGATTGGGAAATTTAATAATTAATCTTAACCTTAATCTTAATTTTGATTGTTATCATTATTTTTATCAACAACTGGTAGTCATTTGAAACAAAGATGAAATGTGGTTGAGTGATACTTGAAGAAGAGAGGTGTTTGGAGGTGCTGTTGCCGCCTATGACTATCATGATATAGCATTTAATGATATTATAATTTTACGAGAGTTAAGAATGTTTAATATTTAAAGAATGATCATATTTTGCGGATGGATAAAGTTTATGATATTTTTTTTGGAAAAAGAAGGGACAAAAAGGAAGATTGGTTGATAATTTCTTGAGTAGGTAGGTTTAAAGAGGAGAAGTGGTAGTTAAAAAAGGGATATGATAAAAGTTAATGTTATTAGGTTAGTGGGTGGGGAGTTTATTATTAGATTAGGGTATTGTTTAATGATAGATTGGAAGAAATATTTTGAGTCATTTCTTTTTATTGAATGTTATTCATTTTAATTTTCCTATCGCTGTGTATTTATTATCACAGACTATGAAAAAGTGGGATGAATGTGGTTGAAAGTAGGCAACCACTAGAACCATCATTTTCACCACAACCTTCAACACCAGTGGAGAGGAGTGATGAAGGGAATTAAAAACAAGAAAAGAGTGAAGTTTTTATTTATAATGAACTTGAAATGATAGATGAATAGGAAACTGTCAGCCAGGCTACTAGACTTACCCAGTAAAATAATTAATTATCTTACTGAGGTGAAGCCACGCCTTTTAGATCCTTATTAATAATTAATCATTAGATACTTATGTATTAATTACAATTAACTAACTAAGTACACTAAGTAATTAATTAATAAAAATAAGTAATTGTCCCACATATATTTTTACTCCCAAACACCGTGCTCAATAATACAGATGAGATGGGAATAAAAATTAGTATATATATATATATATATATATATTTATAAAAAAGAAGAAAATACTTTTCAAATTCCTTTAATTAGATTTTATTGATTCTATATTTCAAATCAAATGTTCTTACACTAAAAAGTGACGGACTAAAGGGTTCATAGTTTTATTTCAAATAAAATAAATACTTTTACGCACTATTTAGACTTACTCTTATTATTTCACATACTCTCTTTATTTAAGTTTTTTCCTCTCATACTCTTGTACAAGGAGATGGTAATTTCGTATTCTATTTTCTCACATTTTGCCTATAAAAGGCCTTTCCTTTTTTTGTTTTTTTTTTCATTCCTTACTTACTTTACAATTTTTTATAACACTTTAGTTAAACAAATTTATTACTATACTTTATAATCATTAGTATTTACATCACCATAGTTCTAAAAAGATATAATTTATAATAATATTATAATTTACCTCTTCTTAAATTGAGTAAATTAATCAATTAGATTAAGAAAATATGTACCTTGCCTTGAAAGTCCAATAACCACTTAAAAAAAACCTCGTATAAACCTCGAATGAATCTTCTAGACCAAAGGGACCCCTTGACAATTGGGAGCCTTTCCAAATCATCAACGGCACATCAATATCTTGAGGACCGGAGGCCGTGGGACCATCACCATCGAGGTATCTGTAAGGACAAGTGAACAACGAAACGACAAACATCATAAATCATGTGACAAAAATTTTTGCTGCAAATGGGAATCGAACCGTGCTCCAAAATTTAAGTTCATATATTGAACTAACATCGTATATTTCGTGGTAATTATTGTAATTACTATTAGTGGGTCATTTTGCACTCTTCATTCTCTACGTATTTCCTTTTACTCAGCACTCTGTAAGTGGCATTAATTTGCTCATTTTACAGGGGGAGGTGTTAAGTAAATTGGAATTATTTTTATTATTATTTTTTTTATTTTTCCTAGTTGACAATAATAGAGCAATTGTGTTCTTAGTCCTAGAAGTAATAAAAATTATATTTTAAAAATTAATTATTATAATATTCAGTTGACTTTTGTCCTGATAAATTTAATTTTATTTGTTTCAGTTGACAAATTGTCCTGACAATAAAATTTTATAAAAATTCATATTTAATTATTTCAGTTGACATTAAGTCCTGGTTGTTAAGTATTCAGTTGATTTAAAAATCCTGATAATAATTCTCATAAAATTGTTAATAAAATTAATTTATTTATTTATTTCTTCAGTTGATTATATTATAATCCTGGTTTTAAACTGTTTTGAATTAATAAATTGATTATTATTTTAGTTGATTTTATCCTGAAAATTTTACTTTATTATTTTTCTTTTAAATATAAAGTAAAAATATAAATTAATTCATCTTATTTTCTCCCTCTCTCATTGCAGTAAAAACTAGAAATGACTGATCAAGGTATCTCTGCTGCATGTGAAGAAGAATTGGATTTTGATTGATTATGATGAGGCTACTTCTGTAAGTTCCCATTTAACAAGAAAATTAGCTCAAATTAATCAAATATTGCCCCAATCAGGATGTAGAAATGGAGGAAGTGGAAGTTCTGGTGGAAACTCAGGAACAGAAACCTATTATAAACCCCCCAGAAGGACTTCCAAAAGGCTTCAAGATAAAAAAGATGCCATTGCCTCAACAAGTAAAGAACCTGTCAACACATATAAAGGAACTAAGGACAGAAAACTTGAAATTGAGGTCAAGAGTAGATGCTCTAGAAGAAAAGGTAAGAAAAATAGATGCTTTTCTTCAAGAGAAGAGGAAACCTCCTCCCCACAGGGATCTTCAGCAATTGGCTCCCCAGCAGCCAGAGAAGGTGGAAGTATCCAAGTGGCAGTGGGATTGGCTGAACACTCAGTGGGATTACCTGGCTCAAAACCAACAGACGCCCCAAGCAGGTCCATCCAGACACAACCAAGTCAACCCAACACCTCCTCACCCCTATCAAGGAGGAAGAAGAAGAAAAAACAATATGATCTTACCCAGCAAACCTTGGTAAGCCCCTCTATTGATTCTCAAGTACCATTTCTTGTAACTAATTCAGTTCCCTCAGGTAATTATGGAAGAGAAGATGAGACTGTGAGACCTCTAGAGAACAGTAGACAAATTACTCAAATTTCAAATGTATCTAATCCTTTAGTTCTGATTGCTACTTCAATGATAAATCCTGATATGGCTATTATTGATGAGACACTTGAACCTGAGTTTTATGAGATGCTGGAAAGTTACTCTGTTTCCTTACTGAGAAACACTCCAGATGTAGCTAACATCAATGATGAATATTTGTGAAATATTATTGCCAAACAAAACCATATAATGAACAACATGCAATTGACTCAGAAATATAATAGTTTGTTAACTGATCACGGTTATCAAGCATTAAGAAGTGAATCACAGAGAGTCTCTGATGAATTGTCTCATTACAAAGCAACCCATGAAAAGAAAGTTGCTTTATGGCAAAATATCAAAAATGATTTGTCTAAACTGAAAGATACTGTATCTTCCTGTTTCCAGGAGGTGGAGATAGATAAGATGAATATGAAAAGATTGAATGACCATTTTTCATCTTTTCAAAATAAGAATCAGTAATCTTTTGCAACAATCAATGAGAGTTTATCTAGTCTTCCAAGATTGAAAACTAGACTAACAACCATTGAGGAGAAATTGAACTCATTGTTTATTGATCAAAAGTATTCTGAGATTTCTTTGAAGGAACAAATAGTACAGGATGCTCCAGAGTTACCTGTGGCTAGTTCATCTAAAAGTAAATTGGTTCCAGAAATACATGTTGATACCCCTGAGTTTCCATTAAAAATTAATGATGCACCAGGACCTTTAACAGAGGGATTAAACAATGAGATTACTGCACAACTAGAGAAGTTACAGCTGCTCCTTACTCAGAAACAAGCTTGTACTAAGGAGACTCCTCCAAATCAAAAGAATTGTCCAAAACTTGACCAGTACCCAACATTTGATGGTGATTCTTTTTCTGATTGGCAGCAATTTATTTGCAGAATTGATAACTTAAAAAATTCTTACAAACTCCCAGATGAGGAAAATGTGTCCAAGTTAATTTCTTTATTTACCAATGTTGCCTTAATGTGGTATGTATCTGTTCTCCTGGATGGGAATGACTACTCATGGGATGATTGGAAGAAATTAATTAAAGCACAATTTGGTGGCTCCAAGTTCAGAATGGCTCAACAAAGGCAGTATGAGGAAACTAGATATAGCTCTTCTACTGATAAACCTATTGAGTTCTTAATGAAACTTGTAAAAATCTTAAGGGAAATGTCAGTATAGTCTAGTATATAAGTATGATATAATAGTGTTATTTTATGGTCCTACTACTTATTAATAAATGATTTAGTGATTAAACCTCAGGGGAAGACTAATAGAATAGTTATACTCAAATAAAACTCACAATACTTGGATTTAAATGTGTGCTAGTGGTGGAAAATAGGAGAATAAAATATAGTTATAGCTTTTATAAAGATAATATCAATTTATAAGGGCTTTATAATATATTTCTGAATGCTAATAATTGTATTGTAGTGTTTGTTTGAAGTGTAGTAATTGAATGATGATAATAAACCGTCAAAATCCCTCCTTACTTATACCCAAATCCACTGGAGTGCACAGACCTTCAATCCAGATGATGTCACTGCTATCCCTGGCAATTACAGCACTGTGAGGGCCCATCACCTCCCCATGGCGTCCACTTCAAGCAGTTTCAACACCCAGACCTCCAGTAAGGACCCTCCATCACTATTAATAATAACACAGAGTCATACCATAAATAGAAAACCCAGATAAAAGCGGATACCATAAAGAAACAGGTAAAATAAATGATCAAAAAGAGATTTAATGAAACTAAAAGCATATAAAGGAAAAAAATAAAATTTCCAAGCCCCCAATAACATCCCCAAGCATCCACATTAACCCAAAAACATCTTTCCAACCCATAAATCCGTGAATAACCATCCAAGGAAGTAATTTTAGTTGTCCAAACTGGGTGTATGCGCCTGATATAGGTGTCTATGCTTCTGTAGGCGTTATGAGTCCACTGATTTTGTCCATATGACCTAAAATAAGCAGAAAAACAAAGGTTATAGGCTATTAAGGGGCTAAAACCCACTTATATACCTAAATATACATAATATACTGCATATTTCACTGAATATGAGATTTATGTATACATATAAGCTTATGTATGTCAATAATTACTTCATATCACTTAAGATAAGTATATTATGACTCCATTAACACCTTAATAAGTATTATTAGGCCATGGATAAGCTATTTAAACTATTATAAATTATATAATAGAATAATAATTATATATATATATAATAAAATAATATATATTATTATTTTAACCTTATTTTTAAGACATAAGCTTAATCTAGTTAAGGTTATCTTGTTTTAAGCATAAGAAATACTCAGTCCTAAGGATATTTAGGCTGACACTCCCTCACCCCAAAAAAACAATAAAAAAAATGTTAAGACATTTTAATTAATCTTAAGGAATGAAATAATAAAATAAAAAAATAATTTTTATAATACATATACTGAATGAACAGTATTATTTAGATTTAAATTTTTTCAAGAGATTTTTAAGATCAGAGATTTCATTTTCTGGAATCCACTGGTCATATTCACTTGATTTATTTTTAAATCTTAATAGATACTCAACTCCCTTTTCTTTAGTAAGGTGTCTCTTTTTAAGTATCTTTTCAATTTCTGCTTTTTCCACTATTTCTTCAGGTTGCAGTTTATGCCTTCCTGATCTTCTTGGAAAGAGAGCAGTATCATTAGAATGGTATGGTTTTATAAGAGAAATAGGAAATACTGGATGTTTTCTATCATAAGGTGCATATAGAATAACCTCAACAGCATTATTACCAACCATCTTTTTAACTACAAATGGTCCAATGAATGGATCCTTCAATTTAACATTACCATTTAAATTGAAATGTAGCGTTGAAATAAGGACTTCATCACCCTCTTTGAACATTTTTTCTTTATGGGCTTTATCCCATCTTTTCTTTTCATACTCAAAAGCCTTATTTATACATTCTTGAGCATGTTTTCTGCATAATTCTTGCATCTGAAGAAAAGATTTAGTACCTGGATGAATATCCAATCTAGGTAACTTATTAAGAGTTTTAGCAGGGGTATTAGGTACATAACCCAACCATAACTCAAATGGCTTTTTGCCAGTGACAGAATGTACTGTACTATTATATGCAAATTCTAAACCTGGGATAAGGGTTACCCAATCATGCGTGAATTTGTCATTGTCTTTAAAATTAAGACCAAAAGCACAGTATCTTCTGATCATATCTTCTAAGGTTTGTATCATTCATTCTGCTAGCCCATCAGTTTGTGGATGGTGTGCTGTAGAAAGTTTTAATTGACACCCTGAAACATCCATAAGTGACGTCCAGAACTCAGAAGTAAATTTAGGATCTCTGTCAGAAACTATTGCTTTGTGGAAACCTGCTGTATTTAACATTTGTGTCCACCATAAAAAAGCTAGGTCCTTTGCAGAAACCTCTTTGTGGGTAGGAATAAATTTACACATCTTTGTAAATCTATCTACAATTACCCAGCAGGAGTTATAACTCTTATGCCCTGCTATTGGCAAACCTGTTACAAAGTCCATGTTAATGATTTCCCATGGAGCTTTTGGTTGCTCAATTTGTTGTAATAAACCAGCTCTTTTTCCTGTTAATCTTTTAGATTTTTGACAAGAATCACATGTTTCAACATATTTCTGAACATCCTCAGACATGTTGATCCACCAAGCTGTGTTTTTTACTCTGGTTAATGTTTTATGATAGTCAAAATGACCTGCTAATATATCATCATGACATATACTTAACATTAACTCCTTCATTGAAGGGGGAATTACAATTACATTACTTAATTTTTTCCTGTAGTATATAAAAACATCCTCAATGGAAAATTTTCCTTTCTCTAATGCCTCTTTATACTTATTTGGTAATGTTTTTATTAAAACATTCATTGAAGCATTAGATGGATCATTTAATATTGTAGTTAATTTACTTAAGTCAGGATCTGAATTATAATTATCAAGAATTGATTGCATAAATTCATCCTCAAGATCTAC
Source organism: Hemileia vastatrix (assembly GCA_030280995.1). Classification (NCBI taxonomy): domain Eukaryota; kingdom Fungi; phylum Basidiomycota; class Pucciniomycetes; order Pucciniales; family Zaghouaniaceae; genus Hemileia; species Hemileia vastatrix. The sequence continues at coordinate 6,191,828 of JASXTE010000011.1, forward strand.
AATATAAATGCCATAAATGTTAATAATCTCTGATTCAGGAACATAAGCAGGATTATCATCATTATTAGGCAGAGGTACTCTAGATAACAGATCTACATTAGAGTGCAAGGTTCCTGCTCTATGTGTAATAGTCATCCGTCCTCTGTATTCTTTTACAGCTAATTGCCATCTAAACATGTGTCTATTAGGAGTTTTCATGTTTGAGAGTGACTTAACTGCACTACAGTCAGTTATTAACTCAAATTTTTGGTCTTCAAGGTAATAATGTAGCTTTTCAAGAGCCCATACTACTGCCAAACATTCAAGTTGAGTAGCACCATATTTCAATTCACCACTTCTCAGAGTACGTGAAATATAGCAGATTACTACTTCTGACATTTTACCTTCAATAAGTTGTTTTTGATGCAAAGCAGCACCCAGTCCAATAAAACTTGCATCTGTATATAATACAAAAGGTAATTGGAAATCTGGTAATCCCAAGATAGGAGCTGTCATTAAACATTCTTTCAAATTATGAAAAGCTTGTTGTCTTTCATTATTCCAAATGAAAGCTTCTGATTTCTTTATCAGTGTGGTCAGTGGTGCAGCAATTGATTGGTAGTTTTTTATATATTGTCTATAATAACCACACATTCCAAGAAAAGATTGTACATCCTTCACATTTTCAGGAATGCCAATATTCTTTATTGCAGCCACTTTATTTTGGTCTACACATATTTGTAAGCCAGATACAATATGACCAAGCACTTTTAAAGATTCAAACCCAAATTTACATTTTTTCAATGCAAGGGTCATTTTTATTTCATCCATTTTCTGAAATACTTTCCTTAAATGGATTAAGTGTTCATCAAAAGTTTTAGAGAACACTATGATGTCATCAATGTATACCATTAACCATCCCTCAATCATTTCATTATGGAATGTTATATCCATTAACTTCTGAAATACTGATGGAGCATTTTTTGGTCCAAATGGCATTCTGACATACTTATAAATTCCCATGTGTGTTGTTATCAACAAAAAGTTCTGTGAATTCTTTTCAACAGGAATTTGATGGTACCCTTTATTTCCATCTAGGCAACTTATATATTTAGCACCTTTAAGGGTAGCATGTATAGAGGCAATCCTTGGCAAGGGATAAATATCATCTACTGTAAATGTATTTAATGCTCTATAATCGCCGCACAGTCTTGCTTTATCTTGTTCATAAGAAATCAGCACTGGTGATATTACACAATATTTTGGTGTAGTTTCAACCTTCTCAAGAATGTTCATTTTTAATAACATCTTAATATTATCCTCTATGTCTTTCCTCTTCATTGGTGAAGCAGGGTATGGTTTCTTTTTAAGACTAGCAGGAATATTATCCATATCACAGGTTAAACTAATTTTCATTTCATGATCTTTTACAAGGCCAAGTTCATTTGTACCATGTGCAAAAGCCATTGGAAAAGCTTTAATTAATTCCAAAATATTATCTTTCTCAGTTTTACTTATCTGAGTGCCAAATGATGCTTTTGAAATTTCTGTTTCCAGAAGTTCCAACTCATTGGATTCTCTTCCTTTAGACGGGGAATTTGTTACTGACTCAATGTGTAAGACTGTGTTAAAAGAATTTATTTTAAATTTACTTTTACCATTCATGCCAATTGTAAAATTGTTATTAGCAGGGTCTAATTTTACACCAAATTTTGTCAGAATATCATTTCCAATGATAAAACAGTTACTACAATTTGTATTATCCATTACTACAAAGTCACAAGTTACCCTTACATAACCATGTTGGTGTTTAAAGAAAACAGCAGCTTTGTATTTACCAATGGGGTGTAGTACTGATCCAAAACCTCTCCAATTTTTATTCTGAAGTGGTTCAAGCTTAAACTTATATTCAATATCAATTTTCTGTAATGTATTAGTGGAAACAACTGAACCAGCAGCTCCTGTTTCCAATACTATATTAACATTTTCACCAGAAATGATAGCTGGAACCGTGATAGGTGTCATTCTAAAGTTATCAGCTTGTATATCCTTAATGATTTCAGCATCCTCAAAATTCATTAAAGATTCATTTGAGTCCATATTTAATATTGGATTTTCAAAGATGGACAAATCATCTTCCAACATACAGACTTCATTTTCATCACTATATGAGATATTGCTGTCATAATCACTTGATTCTTTACTTTTTTCAGTTTCAGTTTCAGATTCACGTGGATTTTCAACAATATTTATGTTTTTCTCACATATGTGACCTTTGACCCAAGGTTTGTTACACTTATAACAAGTATTTGTTTCATACTTTTTAGGTACTACAGGTGCAGTAGGTTTTTTCTGCTTCTCCTGAAGTGTTTTTGAATTCTGAGTTTTTACAGGTTCAACATTTTGCTTATAAGTGGAATACCTTGATTCATACTTATGGTTTAATAATATTTCATTGCAAATATTAATAAAGTCAGAATATTCAGTAACATTTAATGTTCTAGCTACAACAATGTCTCTGACAGATATAGGTAATTTGTATATTATCTTATCTTTCCATAAGTTAAAATCCATATGAGGCTCAATGGCTTTTAATATTTTGTTTAAATTCATTAAAAATACCATAGGTTTGTCACCATTCAACGGATTATACCTAGTCTTCTCTTACAGTCTTTGCTGAGTAAGCCTGAATTTAGAACCTCCAAATTGTTTTTCAATAAGTTGTTTCCATTCAGCCCAAGAGTAGTCTCTACCCTCACTTAAGACAGTTTCAAACCATAATAAAGCAACATCCTTAAATAAAGAAATTAATTTTGATGTTATCTCTTCATCTGGTAACTTATATGAGAATTTCAAGTTGTCAATTCTTTGAATAAAATGTTGCCAATCAGAGCTGCCTTCCCCATCATAAGTTGGGTACTGATCTATTTTAGGCCAGTTCTTCTGATTGGATTTTATCTCACTAATCTTAGGTAAATTCAACAACTCATTCACTTTTGATAAATGGTCTTGTATTTCTTCCTGCACGGATTTGTGACTTACATTTTCAGATTTGACACTACCACCAGATGGTTTTAATTGTGGTGGTACAGGGAAGGAATGAGATTCACTTTTGCCAATGAAAGGATTATTATTATATTGATTATACTTATGATTATCCTGGTTCATCAGTAGATTGGCAGTTTCAATCTCAACTTTAGTTAATCTTTGTAGCAGCTCAGAGACACTTTGATTTGTCTGTGCAAAAGATAACTTTGTTCTTGATTCAGTCTTTAATAAGTGTGTTTCATATAATTTTTCTAACTCACAAAATTTGTTTGAAAGGTCATTATATTTATTACTCAATGAATCATATTTAAGAGTTAGAGACAAATGTTCTTTCTCTAATTCTTTATTACGTGTTGCTAATTGAGAAATGTTCAATGTCAAGGATGAAATTGTATCACTAGTGAGCTTAACTGTCTGTTCCTCACAATCAGTCATTCTATTCCACAATGCTGAAACAATTCTATGGACAGTTGGATTATTGTTAAAATATTCCATGTCCTCCTTTTCAATTCTCTCACTCTCCTGTGAACTTCTCATCTCACTAGTAGGTGGTTGCAACTGAGGATTAACTGTATTATCATTGTATATAGTACTGTTATTATGGACAAAAGACAAGTCAGGTGTATCTACTCTAAAACCTAAATTTCTTAAATCCTCCTCTATTTGTTGTACAGATTTAACATCAATAGAATTACCTATATTGTAATTATCAGTATTATGTCTAACCTGAGAGGGTAAGTTACTTACCAAGGGATGGTTGCCAGTCCTGATTTTTGGCGCTTTTTTCCCTTGTAAGGGTGAGCTGAGGAAGTCAGATGAGGGGGCGGATCCCTGTTGCAACTGTGGCTTGTCCACTGTTGGTGAAACCAGTCCCATTTCCATTCGTCTACCAGGATTTTCTCCTGGGAGTGAGTGGACCCTCCTTGGGTAGGGGGTTGCTGATTTGATTGACTGGACTGGCCTCCCTTTAATTCTGCCATTGCCTGATTCATCTGCTGAAATCCTACCTTGCGATTGTTTTGCAACTGCTCTACTTCTTTGAACATGAGAGATTTTGATTCCTCCAACTTCAGAACCTGTTTGGCCAGGTGGGACAGTTGATCCTGAAGAGGAGGAGACGTCTTTTTTATAGTTATCTTTTTTAAGAGGGCGTCCTTTTCCTCTATACTCATGCTTTCTGGCTGGGGGTACTGTTGTCCCTCCATGGTGATGTCCTGGAAAGTTTTTGTTAGCTTTAGACCTGGTATTATAAGCAGGCTGTTCACTTACACTATCCTGGGGAGCACTCATATTGTTCAGAATAACAATATTTTACATCTACAAAAGGAAAAAACTCTGTGGAATTAGTAGACAAATAATATTAGCAATTATATTACTAATAAAAAAGCAATGGAGCTTACCCTGAATTTATATCTTTATTTATTTAAATAAAATATAAGAAAAATTCGAAAAAAAAATCTGTTAAAAATATAATAATAAGTTTAACTAGACCTCTATAAGGGTGAATAATTAGCTTACCAAGCTTTATCCAAATACCAATTTTATTGGGTGTTATATTGGTGTCCAAATACCAAGTGAAATTGGGTTTATATTGGGTACAGTTACTACTGTAAATATCTAATTTTTATGATAAAAAATTAGTACAATTATTATAAGGGTTCTTTTCCGCAATCAATGAGTTATGATGACCCACTAATATGCAGAAGACCCAAATATTTGGTTAATTTTGAGCTGTACTAAGGTAAAAATCACGTCCCAAGGCTTATACTAAATAATAAGTAAAATATAAGGAAAGACCCCCAATTGTCAGTATAGTCTAGTATATAAGTATGATATAATAGTGTTATTTTATGGTCCTACTACTTATTAATAAATGATTTAGTGATTAAACCTCAGGGGAAGACTAATAGAATAGTTATACTCAAATAAAACTCACAATACTTGGATTTAAATGCGTGCTAGTGGTGGAAAATAGGAGAATAAAATATAGTTATAGCTTTTATAAAGATAATATCAATTTATAAGGGCTTTATAATATATTTCTGAATGCTAATAATTTTATTGTAGTGTTTGTTTGAAGTGTAGTAATTGAATGATGATAATAAACTGTCAAAATCCCTCCTTACTTATACCCAAATCCACTGGAGTGCACAGACCTTCAATCCAGATGATGTCACTGCTATCCCCGGAAATTACAGCACTGTGAGGGCCCATCACCTCCCCATGGCGTCCACTTCAAGCAGTTTCAACACCCAGACCTCCAGTAAGGACCCTCCATCACTATTAATAATAACACAGAGTCATACCATAAATAGAAAACCCAGATAAAAGCGGATACCATAAAGAAACAGGTAAAATAAATGATCAAAAAGAGATTTAATGAAACTAAAAGCATATAAAGGAAACAAATAAAATGTCCAAGCCCCCAATAACATCCCCAAGCATCCACATTAACCCAAAAACATCTTTCCAACCCATAAATCCGTGAATAACCATCCAAGGAAGTAATTTTAGTTGTCCAAACTGGGTGTATGCGCCTGATATAGGTGTCTATGCTTCTGTAGGCGTTATGAGTCCACTGATTTCGTCCATATGACCTAAAATAAGCAGAAAAACAAAGGTTATAGGCTATTAAGGGGCTAAAACCCACTTATATACCTAAATATACATAATATACTGCATATTTCACTGAATATGAGATTTATGTATACATATAAGCTTATGTATGTCAATAATTACTTCATATCACTTAAGATAAGTATATTATGACTCCATTAACACCTTAATAAGTATTATTAGGCCATGGATAAGCTATTTAAACTATTATAAATTATATAATAGAATAATAATTATATATATATATAATAAAATAATATATATTATTATTTTAACCTTATTTTTAAGACATAAGCTTAATCTAGTTAAGGTTATCTTGTTTTAAGCATAAGAAATACTCAGTCCTAAGGATATTTAGGCTGACAGGAAATGGACCCAAATATGGAGTTTGAGTTATGGAAGGACAGGATCCTTTATAAATTACCAATGTCTCTGAGAGACTTGATAGTGGCTAGGACTGAGTTCTCCAGAGAACCCTTTTCTTTCATTAATACTTGCAATGAGATCCTTCTAAACAACAAGTATGATGCCAGAAGATTCATTCCTAGGACGCCTTTGGAGAAACCCTCCAATTACCAACAGAAACCTCTGGAAAAGGTTGGTAAACCTTTTGCCCCTGTTGCACCAAAAAAGTATGCAACAAACACTTGCTTCAAGTGCAACAAGCCTTGGCAGAAAGGTCATGTTTGTGACAAGAAGATAAATCTTGTAGAACAAACAGAGGAGCATGCTGATGACACAGTAGCACTGGATGATACGTCAAGTGATTGTGCCAGCAATATTTCATATGAATCTCAACAAGAAATCTTGATGCTGTAAGAGGATATTCATTATTTAAATACTATTGATATTGATAATAATGCTTTATCTACAGTGAAAGATGCTGAGATCATAAAAAACATTGAGGATAACTCAATTATTATTGCCCCTCTCAAGGCACCAGTCTTGATCAATGGAACCAGCATTGAAGTTGTTCTGGATTCTGGAGCTGGAGGAAGTGTAGTATCTGAAAGAGCACTTGCTTCAGTGGATCAAGACTATAAATCAAAACTGATGCCTATCATTTCTGAAAATTGGAGAGGTTATGGCTCTGTTTTGTCCCCCATTGGTAAGTACAAAGCCACAGTGTTTTTTTAATATAACCATGGGTTTGTAAGAGCTATTTGTGATTTTGTTGTCATGAAAAATGATAACTTAAGCAATTGGTTTATTGTAGGGAATGATATTTTAACCAAGTATGGCATAAAATTGGATCCCTCAAATCAATGTTTCACAATGGGAATGAATGGGAAGAGGAAATTTAAGATTTCTTCCTCCAAAAAATTATTAAAACCAGAATTGAACACATGTAATTCTGTAGTTCAATATAAAGGAAGATCTACAAAAGAAAAGCATGCCCTTATGTCTGAAATTGAAAATGACTCTTTTGGAGAACAACTTTCTGGTGAGGATAAAGATTCCATCATTAACTTGATAAAGTCTTTTCCTATGGCTTTTGCTCATGGGTCACATGAACTAGGACTAGTTAAGGAAGAAATGAAACTTTCATTGTCTTGTCCATTAACTGATATACCACCTAGTTTAAAGAAGAAGCCTTATCCTGCTTCTCCCACAAAGAGAAAGGATATTGAAGACAATATCTCTACCCTTTTAAAAATGAATATTATTGAAAAGGTAGTTGAAACACCTAAATATTGTGTTATCTCACCTGTCCTAATTTCTTATGAGAAATATAAAGCCAGCTTATGTGGTGATTATAGAGCACTAAATACTTATACGGGTGATGATATCTATCCTTTGCCTAGAATTAGCTCTATACATGCTACCTTACAGGGTGCTAAATATATCAGCTGTTTGGATGGTAATAAAGGATATCACCAGATACCTGTTAAGAAAAATTCTCAGAATTTTCTGATGATTGCTACTCATATGGGTATTTATAAGTATATTAGGATGCCATTTGGCACTAAAAATGCCCCTTCAGTTTTTCAAAAAGTCATGAATAACACATTCCATCAAGAGATAATTGAAGGATGGCTGATGGTTTATATTGATGATTTCATTATATTCTTAAAAACATTTGAGGACCATCTCAACCACCTGTGTAAAGTGTTCCAAAAAATGGATGAAATAAATATGACACTTGCTTTGAAGAAATGTAAATTTGGGTTCCATTCTTTAAAAGTTCTTGGTCATGTTGTTTCAGGCTTACAGATATGTGTTGACCAAAACAAAGTGGCAGCCATACAACAGGTGAAGGCTCCTAATACAGTTAGAGAGCTACAGATTTTTTTTGGGAATGTGTGGATACTATAGACAGTATATTAAAAATTAAAAAGTCATAGCTTTACCCCTTACCCAATTAACTAGAAATGATGTTGCTTTTGTCTGGAATAGTGAAAGACAAAGAGCCTTTGACACTATGAGACACTGTTTGATGTCAGCACCAATTCTTGCTTTACCTGACTTTAATCAACCATTTGTTTTGTACACTGATGACAGTTTCATTGGTCTTGGTGCTGCCCTCCATCAAAAACAAGTGATAAATGATAAAGTTTCAGAAGTAGTAATTTGTTATATTTCAAGAACCTTGAGAAATAGTGTATTGAAATATGGTGCTACTCAGCTTGAATGTTTAGCCGTAGTGTGGGATCTAGAAAAGCTACATTTTTGCCTAGATGACCAGAAATTTGAACTTGTTACTGACTGCAGTGCAGTTAAATCACTTTTAAACTTGAAAACACCTAACAGACATATGTTCAGATGGCAGTTGGCTGTTCAAGAATACAGAGGGAGAATGACAATTATTCATAGGGCTGGTATTGTTCACTCAAATGTGGATATGTTATCTAGGTTACCTTTACCAAATAATGACTCTAATCCTGCTTATGATCCTGAGGATGAAATTATTCATATACATGGGATATATGTGGTTGATATGGAGGAAGAGCTATTACAGCTTATTCTGGATTCATATGATAAGGACACTGACTTGAAAAAGTTATGCACCATATTAAATGATCCAAAGAATGCTTCAATACAAGAATTAATTAAACCCTTCCACCAAAGTACCAGAAGGCTTTGGAAAAAGGTAAATTTTCAATTGATGAATGATATCTATATTATAGGAGAAAGTTGAGTAATGTTATTGTTATTCCTCCTTCTATGAGAGAAATCATCTTGAAAATTTGTCATGATGACATATTAGCTGGACATTTTGATCTTGAGAAAACAATGATCAGAATTAAGAACACTGCTTGGTGGGTTAATATGTCTGAAGACACAAAATTATATGTTGAGTCTTGTGATTCTTGCCAAAAATAAAAAAGATTAACTGGGAAAAGAGCAGGATTAATGCAACATATTGAACCTCCTGATGCACCATGGCAGATAATAAACATGGATTTTGTAACAGGATTACCTATTGCTAGAAAAGACAGTTATAACTCTTGTTGGGTTATTGTGGATAGATTCACTAAAATGTGTAAATTTATCCCTACTCACAAGGATGTTTCCACTAAAGAATTAGCCTTCTTATGGTGGTCTAATATGTTTAATACTGCTGGTTTTCTTAAATCCATAATCTCTGACAGGGACCCTAAATTTACTTCTGAATTTTGGATGTCTCTGATGGATTTTTGTGGTTGTGATATGAAACTTTCTACGGCCCATCACCCACAGACTGATGGCTTAGCTGAAAGAATGATTCAGACTTTAGAGGACATGATAAGAAGATATTGTGACTTTGGCCTTGAGTATAAAGATAATGACAGATTCACTCATGATTGGGTTACCTTACTTCCTGGGTTAGAATTTGCTTATAATAGCACTGTTCATTCTGTTACTCAAAGAAAGCCTTTTGAGCTCTGGCTTGGATATGTTCCCAATACTCCTGCCCAAATTCTCAATAACAAAATACCTAAATTGGATATACATCCTGGTGTAAAATCTTTTCTTCAAATGCAACAACTATGTAGAAATCATTCTCAAAAATGTATTGAAAAATCATTTGAATATGAGAAGAAAAGATGGGACAAATCCCATAAAGAATACACTTTTAAAAAGGGTGATGAAGTGTTGATTTCTACAGTCCACTTCAACTTACAAGGTAATAACAAATTTAAAGATCCATTTGTTGGTCCATTTTTTGTCAGAAGAATGATTGGAGATAATGCAGTTGAGGTTATTCTGTATTCTCCATATGACAGAAAACATCCTGTTTTTCCAATATCTCTTCTGAAACCTTACACATCCAATAGTGATTTATTTCCAAAAAGGAGGGGAAGACCAAAGAAAACCCCAAATGAAATCACTGAAACAGCAGAAATTGAAAAAATTCTAAATGACAGAATAGTCACTGCTGAAAAAGGTACAGAATACTTATTGAGATTCAAGAATAATTCATCTGAATATGATTCTTGGATACCTGGGAAGGAGATATCTAATCTTCCTACTCTACTAAAAAAGTATAAAAAGAAAAAATCATAGCATTTTTTTTATTGTTTTTTTTAGAGTGAGGGAGTGTCAGCCAGGCTACTAGACTTAACCGGTAAAATAATTGATTATTTTACTGAGTTGAAGCCACACCCCTTCTTTCTTACTAATAATTAATTATCTACTTAAGTATTAATTACAATTAACTAGTTAAGTACAAAAATTAGTATAATTAATTAGTGTAAATAAAATGTCCCCTACAATTTTACTCCCTAACACCGTGCTCAATAGTTTAAGTCAATGGGAATAAAATTTAATAATAAAATTATAATAAAAAAACTTTAAAACAATTATAATACCTCAGTGAGAGATCTGGAATCCTGTGAAAGTAATATAATTAATTAATTATTGTGTAATTAATTGTGACAGTCCAAGGAACTCAAACTTTATTGCTAATAAATTTGATGCCCTTGTTGACGTACCAGTTTATTTATTTCTTATGTCATATATGTACTCCTTTTTTTTTGTTATCCTTTTTCTCACACTCTTACAGTAGATGGTGTAAATTCCGTATATTTTATTCCCTCATGTTTTGC